>JAODAF010134906.1:0-10425 GCA_027574765.1 Molpadia intermedia | reverse complement strand
ATGATTTATTCTTATGAAAAATAACAACGAAGAGCTTTAAAAGAAGTATTATTATGTGTTAAGCTTCCACTATTGGCCCTATTCGTACATATGTAATGCAGATGATTCTCTATCTATACAAATAATTACTTAATGAAATATATCAGAACAAAATACATCCCATATTTGGTATGATGGTACCACCATACCAGATAATGTAAGGTATGGTACCACCATACCAGATAATGTAAGGTATGGTACCACCATACCAGATAATGTAAGGTATGGTGCCACCATACCAACTATGGGACATTTTTTAATTAATATTTTGTATGTTCATTTTGTCGCATATTTATCATAGCTGTATAGTAGTATTACGTAATCAGGGTAATAGTATAGACATGTTGACATAAATCAGTAAACACCATAGAAATAAAACACGTGTTTTATTTCTATGGTAAACACTCGTTTGCGAGGGCGCCAAATAATCTATAGTCCATGAGTCAGATTCTTATAAAGAGTTTCTACAGTGCGCCATCACTTTTCCCGTATCACTCCTGCGTATGCTTACTTCACATTCGTAGATCAACAAATACAACATTGCGTAACTGATATCGACAAAATGTTGTGACTAGTTGTGTAGAACGGTGTCAACAAAACAGTCAATGACACATTCTGTAACAAACGGCATGCATCGTATTTACCAGGAAATATTCCGAGGAATCTATCGGTGGGGCACAAAGGAGGCTAAGTCAGATTCACATGCGGTCATGTCATTTACATTGCCTTCAATTCAGACAAGTTTTCACATTATCTCTACATTCAAGTATGTTCTTTAATTAATATCCAGGCATACTAACGAAGATAATGACTGAAATGGTGCATCATAATCGCTTCAAATATCATGTAGCCACTTTTACGGGTGGCTAGCAAGGTATATACACTCATACAGCAGGTGATTTAAGTAGCTGGCAACATGCAACGAAAAGCGGGATATAATATCACAACACCATAGGTATAGGGGGGAATACTATTGCATTGGCGGGACTACTTTTTTTTGGCGTGTTTACTTTTTGCAGGACAGAAAGGCAATTGAGGGTAATTTCAGTTAACATGACTATGGTTAGGGGTTATTTAACCCTAAATCCTAACCAATATACCACTGACCGTGAAACGTTTACATTAGCGTCGCGAACGAACGCTAATTATGCCTATATACTAAATAAACATAATCCATACTCTAGGCAACTGTGATTGGTTGAAATTACTATCAATTGATGATCTGCCCTGCAAAGAATCGAAAGGTGACGGACCGCTAAAAGGAGGTAAAAGTAGAGGGCGTGTGTCGACAAAGACGGTCAGCCGGACATCTAGAAATAGCATGGTCCGACGCGGCATCCGTAAGCTGTTGATCACGTATTAGAAATCAATGGACTTTTCTTTCGGCCTGCTCGAAAAACGGGCTACTACTTTAAGTTTCGAGCTCTGTGTGAACCTGTAAAAACGTGTGTGTTTCTCTCTCCTCCATCGAATGAAACGGTTGAGTCGGTACAGTGAAGGTTAACCAATTGGCTGACGCAAGAACTTGCATTGATGACACTATTGGGGTCGCAAATTTCTACAATGACCTTTGAATTTTTAATTCGCGTAACGCGTGAAAGAACCCGGATGATCAAGCAGACTCATCAGTTTATTGATTCTAGTTTTGTCAAAGAACTCCGTCACTAGTATCCAACATGGGGTGTCTCGAAACATCAGACCTCGAAACATCAGACCTCAGACCTCGAAACATCAGACCTCGAAACATCAGATCTCGAAACATCAGACCTCGAAACATCAGACCTCGAAACATCAGACGTCTGTAGTCTAGTTTTATTATCCCCTTGCATGATCTATATTACTTTGGGATCTATTAAATGCATTCCTTCTTCAAAATTAGGAAAATAAACCAGGTGCATATATTAAGCTCTCCTCAGACAATCCCCCTTTCAACTTGTTTTGTGACAGATTAAAACGGGCAAATCTTTTTCATTTCTGTTTTAACCCTAAAACTTTGTAAACTAATTGATACAAGAAACCATACCTCTTTTACAGTATCATGAATAAAACAATATTCATGATCATCTCACAAAATAATTGTAATTTAAAGAAAGCAATTGGCTTAAATTTAACATAGTAACTAAAGGAACAGGTGTGCGTACAAATGTGCAGCTGAGGTATGATGTAACACTGGGTGATCTTATGGAGATATAGATATAGCCTTCATGTAATACATTGGTAATATGGTCACTATAGCTACCCTAAATAGGTTAAATTTGTTTTAGAGCACAAACAATGAACCAGAATGCTTTGTGATTTTATTTAGCTGTAAATCCTTCAGTAGGCCGAATACTGTAAGAAAGTAATTGGTTACAGTTATGTTTTCATAGTTTTATCATTATTGACCTCAAATGATCATTGACTGATACCAAACATAAAAGGGATTATGTACTCGATTATGTACGGTAAGACATTGGCATTGGCCCTTTAGCAAGGAATAAAAAATATATATTGTTTTTGCTGCATTTTTGGTAGTTCCTTTGAACCATGAATTTTGTGTCTACCCGTAGTGGGCGACAAAGTATCCTCAGACCATTTGCAAAATACCAATGAATCCCAAAGATATTTTCACATCGTTAAGATTAAAAAAAAACTTTGCTTAGATAAAGAACTAGAATGCAGAAGTGGATTCAGGTTCTGATGCCAAACTAGGTAAATATCTTAGCAGAATAGATCTAGATTACCAGACCAATTTTAGAACCTTTTAGGGCGCTGTCCAAGTATTTTAGAGATCGAATATATTACCTAAGCACCACAACTACTACCGCTCATCTACTAATCATGTGAAATCTTTGTCAAATACATGATACATGAATGAGATAAATTTATTGTGAAACCTGCCCTATCCAATTCTGAATATTGGTGAGCTTGAAAATGTTAATTACATGACCAGGTATCTATCGTCAACTAATATCACCATATGATTGTTGTTTGTATAATAACATGACTATACATACTCATCTATATCAATGAGCATGAAATGTTTAATTAATGGGCATCTACCATATCAAGTATGAAGACATTTTAAGCATTTTACATTGAGCCCACCCTCTCAAAAATATGTATGAGTAATGATCATCTACTCATCAAGGTCAAGTATGACAGTTAATGGTTCCTAACCCTATAGCATCAGAACCAAAAAGGGCTATAGTTTTAGAGAAAAGACGGAATCATCATAATTTAAATGATGGAAATTTGAAAAATCATATCATAACTAGTTATTGCCTGGAAGACGATTTAACAAACCTGCACCGGAATCGGTCCATGTAGAAGAGGAGGTATTTTCATGGAAAAGTACTCTCAAAAACTATTTCTTTTTAACTAATACCTGAAATGTGAAAATATCATACAATAAAAGTCAAACAGCAACCTATAATGGAAAATGGAAGATTTGTTATATTATGCACACCTTTTTTTTCCCTTCTTTTTTCATAAATCAGATATACAAGTGTTGAAGTTTCCTTCAAAATTGTTTATTATTTGGGATTATAAATTCTAAATAAAAGTTAAGTTGAATCAAGGAAGGATTGATAAACAGTTCCACTGGCCTTACAGTTATGAAAATTCACCATATCCGACTCTTCCAATTCAACAGAAGTCACTAGACACCACATAAACATTTCACAGACAGGGTGTAGTTAAGCTCTTTACTCAAAATGCACATATTTATTGTGGTACTTTCCTGAATATTATCTTTCTTCTCTATTGGTGGTTATGGAATTTTTAACATAGTAGCAAAATTCCTTTTGTTTTTATCTCAGCATTGGTACTGTTTCAACCAGACCTAACGACACATTATTCATTGATATATGGTAATTTCTGCTTGTGTCATTAGCAGAATGACCCTCTGTTCAAGACCAGCTAAACTGCACAGTCCGCCCTGGTGTAGACTAAGGGATACAAGATTTGTGATTGATTAAAATACGTACTAACCCTCCCCACCCAATGCAAGGAGTAATTTATGAGCGGCTACCAGGTGTGTCCCCTTGTGGTGACCCCATCTGTTGGAGGACTCCATCCAACCACTGCAAGGGTCCATTTAGCTGGATTTCCACCCAGCAGGGGGTGGTGTTGACTCTCTGCCTCTGATAATCAGCTCCCCATCCTTTGACAAAACTCATTCTTATGCTGCATACGCTGGCAAGCTCAAACACGGCCTTGTATCCTTTACTGACTGTTTGTGATAACTGGGCAGCAAATTCCTGGTTATTGAAGACGCTGAGGCTGCAACCTGTAGGTTCAACAGCAGATACAATGTTTTCCAATTTATATCAATTCTTATGAAACATGGTAACATTTTATCATTTGCAAGACAAATTTACATCATTATGTCAGTAGTCTCCGGTATGTTAGTTACCAGCATTACTATCATTCTGTTCCATCAAGACCAGTCATTTTTATCGTCACAATGGATACTACTTACCAGGTGGAATCTTGCACACCGTGGTCGGATGCCAACCAAAGCGTCTGTTACAATTCTGGGACTGCACAAATATACTGCTGTCACTGCGACACTGGGCGAACACCTCCCCAGCAATGTAGTACAGGGTTACCCCTTTCCCTGATAAAATGAAAATAATGAGATGAATATAGTGAAAAATTAATATACTGCTGTCACTGTGACATTGAGCTAAAACCTCCCCAGCAATGAAGTACAAGGTTACCCCTTAAAAAGAAACATGCCAATAAAGAGATCATTTGTTCAAGAGAAGACATTAAGACCATCTTTATAGCAACCACTTGACTGATCCGGTTAAGAACCCACTTAAGGCTCTATTTTGATAGGTATTTATATGAAAAGCTTTACCTTATATTTTGATCGGTGTTTTATCTGTGATTAGATGTTTACAAGCCTTGTCGTGTTTAATTGGTGTATAGGTGCTTTTACAAGCCTTCTGTTTTTTGGATCGGATGTTTAGATAAAATGAGCCTTATCTTTTTAGATCGGTGATTAGATGTTAACTTTTACAAGCCTGTCGCGTTTGATTGGTGTTTTACGAAAGCCCCAGAACACTTTCATATAATTGCTTGATGGCCACACTGAATGCATACAAAGAATCCCAGGGTATAATTCATCACCACTTACCAACAAAATAAATCATGAACACTCATGAAGAACAGCCATGCGGAAAAACATCTGTACTGATGAAGAGACACCGACTATTATAGCAATCCTTCCATGATCAAACCAATCCGGTGACAATAAACACCCAGATCTTTGCATGTCAATCACTATGAGCATGCTCACCATGTTTCTTTTTAGGTTCTAAAGTGATTCTATTGATTTCAAAATATCTACCACATTAGATGCATGATTCTTTTTACTTGAAGCAGCAATGTTATTATTGATGGAAATCCTGCCAGAGTGGAGGAAAACTGATATTTCAAATAGATCGGATTTTAGGTCGGTGCGTTTTGGGTTGTTAGTTAAAAAGAACCAGAATAGACAGGATTTTCAGCCAAGAACCACGGTGAGACTGCTCATAGTGAATCAAGGTTCTTGCTCAAATTATTTAGTACATCTCACTATTTTCTTTTTAACTTTTGGATATTCCTATTCTCTTCCCTGTTTCATTGAAACTAAACTTACCAATGTGCCTTCTTGTTTGCTCAATGGAGATGTCCCTGCTGGCGTTGGAATAAATGCCCAGACAGAATCTCTCTGCGCTAGATGGGTCCATGAAACCATCAATAGTCAGGCAGGGCTGAGATGCACGGAAAACCTCCCCAACGTGTAGATTCTTTTCGTAATAAACGACCGAGCACCAGCTGACGGGCTCAGTGTAAAAAACGGGAGCCATGTCTGAAAGAAAAGGTACATGCACTACAAACTGCTTCAAGTTTTCATGCAAGTACAACCATATTTCACTATCTTTCATTTATTTTGAAATATTTTTGAATCTCATCATTTTTTCATCATTTAACATTTAAAATCTACGCCAAAGCACTTGTTTGATTATAGTACTATAATCTGTATCTTATGTGCTGTGAATAGATATCATGTTTACAAACTAATTATGTCATATATGCAAACATTGGTTATCACACCTGTATCCAACAAAATGCATGGTATATTAAACTAGTTTGTAGAAATATGTTAGGCTACATATGTAAAAAAAATAAAAAATATCCCCTAGACCTGTCAACAAAACCAAACCTGAAACAATCAAAGAATTATCCTGATCTGTTTTGACCATCCATCAAACAACATTTATATATAAAACACAATATTTTGGGGGTCATTTACCAACTGTACACGGTCCTTGACAACATACTATGATACTAGGCCAGTATAATATTTATACTACTGTATTATTCCACTTAATCTCACTATTTCATCTTTTAGATCATAGATTGGAACACATGGTTCATAGAATGGGTACAGGTGACCCTAAAATGGGTGGACTATAAGTTGCTATACTCATCTCATTTGCATAAGGGAATATATATTGATTATTTCAAACTGTAAAGGAAGAGAAATATAAACAATATTACAAATTGACCTGTGTCTGCATTTTGTGTTGATCGCAATGGAACTATTTAGGAGTGTAATAAAGTTTGGCATAATAAACCATTCAAGATAACATTAGGCCTAGGTATATACCATTATCTCCTCTGAATCATCCGGTAAATAATCCCTGCTTCTAAGTTAATGTCTTCATCTCTCCTGTCTAGGTCCATCACACCGTCAGCTCTAGTAACTAGTATGGTAGCTTTCCTTGCCTTTTGTAATAGTTTTGTTGAGAAAGGCGCTTTAGTATTTTAGCGGTGCTAGACATTTTTGAAAATATATGAAAATGTTCTATTAACACTTACCATGCCTATAGTATGGATACATAGCTAAACCGTATACTGAGGTTGGTCCATGTCAGTGCTGTGCCAGTATACATATATAACAAGGGTAAATTATATGGGCTCTGTACCCATATGCTTAACTATTTTCATTTTGTTAACTCCCAGAGAAAAGTCATCAGAGAAGGCATTTTAGCAAGCTAGTGCCAAATTGGCTTAGTAAATAGTATCAATGTCTGATTTTCTGTACATATCATAAAAAGTTGCTGGTATCAAAACCTATTAACCCAGAATTCACAGAATTGCTTATGGTTCCTTGCTCTACATTTTATCATATATTGTCAACTTTGAACAAATTGTGACATTCGGTTGCCAAGTTATTGGCATTTAAAGATTTTGACCTTAGACCTCATAACCTCATTAATATTCATGACATGAGCACCAAAAACAATAGGGTTCATCTACTCATTATAATGCATCCACATACTAAGTATGATGAACATCTGTCATTTCTTTATTGAGTTATCGTGTATACAAGACAGCGTCACACACACATACACACACACACACATAGACACATATGCCAAGTTGAATGCATAGGTTCCTTTTGCTTTCAGCAAGGAACCAAAGATTCATAAAATGTTTTCCCTTACCTACTGATGGGCTTGGTGAAGCAGTCATGCCTATGAACAAAAACAGATGATCAGGAATAATTAATCTGATGACTTTCTCCATATTAGAAAATTAATCTAAAAAAAAATCATGAAACTTTGACAGAATAACATGATTAGAATTGGGCCGATTATCCATTTGTGGGATCAATATCGGCCGATATTTGCAATATCTCGCCATCTCTGGTCGCCCCTATTTCTTCACCCTATTTGTACAACTAGATTGCCCATGTATGAAATAACAAATGGAATCACTGACTTATTTTCATTACTCGTTATTTTTCATTACTTGCTTGATGTAAAACAAAAGAATGATTTTAAATGTTTCTTTGATCATATTTTTTTGTGTTAAATATCAGAATTAAAACTAATGATAAATGGTGATTACTGCAATTCTTTGATATGGCATTTGCCTTTAATAGGGAAGAAAATAATGACAATACCTAATACAAGGAACAAGTCTTTTCAAATATATACAGCCATAAATAAATCTTGACACCCAATGAAAATGGTACAATCCACGACAAACGTAAAGAATCTAGAATTAAGCCTTGGTGGCCATGGGCCACACACAGAGCTGCATCCCACACAGCTGTACATCCCCATGACTTCTTTCCATTCTAAATATGAACTATTTTAGCTTGTGTCACATCTAAGCACTTTTTGGAAAATGAAGTTTGGGTGATTAATATATATATACAAACATCCCCATAGAAAAACTTACTAGCTAGGTCAGGAGGCTGAGAAGTGTCCATCTTGTTGTCTTGGTTCTCGCTGTCTTCACTCATGTATCCAGGAGATGGGGTTTCTGCAATAATATAAGTACCAGAATATCACACAACTGGTATTCTCATGCTTTTGATCATAATAGATGATATATGGCCAAGGTTTCAGGTAGCATTTGTACTTTAAGTCACAAACATGTTGTGAATAAATAAAATTTTATCATTTACTGTGCCAATGTACTATGCCCTGCCACACAGATTATTATTACCTGTACGGTGTACCACATAAGGGAATAATGTTTTTGACTGAAGAATTGTCATTTCTATAAGGGTATGCTAACAGAAAGGGGAAACTTGTCTCAAAAGATGCCTGAAACAGAGAAAATATAACGAAAAGGATACTCAGCAGTAACTAGCCAGATCGAGAACCCTCTCTGGAAATCCATTTTCAGCACAAAAAGTCCCAAAAGTAAAAAAAACAATCAAATCTCTCTATTCAAAACACATGTATATACATATGTATGCAAAAATGTGGGGAAAATCTTAGGATTACTGAGGGAGCTATACTAGGACAACAGTACTGCCATTTAGAACCACATGCAGTTGACAATCTAGTGCAATTGTGTAATAGGACATGGAATGTTGTAAGTTCTGCATAAATTGCTAGGTTGTTAGAATAATATATTCTGTGAATTCAACTAGTTTTGTTTTTCGTTACAAAAAGTGGGATTTAAGGTTATAACAAAGTAAAAGATAGACATAGTCCTGAGTATGAGTGAAGTACAGTTGCATCGTCAGTACACAAATTAGCTAGTTAAAATACTGGTAATGCCCAAAACTTACCTTCTTTGGGAACTTACAAGTGACATACATACCTCATATCACCTATGCATAAACAGACGGGGAGGGACGAGGTCCTTACCCCTCTGCAGCATGACCTGGGACATTTACTCAGGTGCGAGGAGTTGAACATTTCTCTGAGGGCGTCTCTTCTCGCAGGAAAAGAGAACGTAGTAGCAGACGCTCGAGTTGAAACAAGTGGTTGGCCCATACCTGTGAGGGGGACCACTCCCTGTTGTTGAAGTATCCCCCTCACTAGAGTGTCTGCTACTACGTTCTATTTTCCTGCGCAATCAGATAAATTTTCAACTCCTCGCACCTGAGTAGAAGGTCCCAGGTCATGCTGCAGAGGGGGGTAAAGACCTCGTCCCTCCCCGTCTGTTTATGCATAGGTGTTATAGAAGGTAATAGTATGCGCTCTAAATTGTTGTATATTTAAAATCTCTAGCATATTCACATTTTGAAATTATAGGCACAGATCAACTAACTTATAAGACAAGAGAGCCTTGCACTAGAGTACTGTAGACAATACATGATAAGTGAGTTTAATAGCTAAATATACAGAGTCCCTGGTTAATAGTCTGTCAGGTGAGTCCCTGTATCTTGCACCTTTGCTTCACCTATCGCCTTACCAAGGTTTGAGCTCAAATTTATATAATTTTGTTGTCCCCATTAATGATTCTGCATGTTGGACAGCGCGGGAGGTGTAAACTTTCAAGTAAACAACAATTCTTATCAGGACTAATTTAAATCACATTCCTACCGAAGGTAGTATAACGGCGTAATGATCTTTGGAATTCGCACCAATCAGGACGCGCTATTCGGGTCTAGTGATATATCACGTGATTATTGTTAGTGAGTATTCTCTATCACGTCCGAAAAAACAGACTTAATCTCACGCTTCAAAAGCATATTGAGCATCAAAGTCATGGATCTTTCTGAAAATTTAATCCCCGAAATTCCATCATCTCCAGTCATTAAAGAATTTTTTTTCTCTTCGGACGAAGAACATCAAAAATCTCCGGCTCCAGAAGCAGAAACAAGAACGACCCATTCCAATCTGGAATCAGATTCCAACAGAAAAGTTCGCCATCACGTAGAAGACCTGTCCAAGATCCAGAAGAAAGCCCATCGCCTTAACCGACGAATTGAAAAAGTATCGACGCCCAGTTAAAGGGCAGCAATTCCTTCCAAAACACATGCGGGTATTCAAAGCAAAAACCCACCCAGATTGCCCGGTTTTCTTAACCCAACTGAGGAGTTTCAAGATTCCTGGAATGACTACAAAGCCGAAATTGAAAGGCAATTGAAAAGTCCTA
>JAODAF010134795.1:0-10426 GCA_027574765.1 Molpadia intermedia | reverse complement strand
TACGTCTAATATATATATAACGTTATGCCGTACGGTTGTGTTTTGTACTGCAACATGGGTTGTGTCGTTGGACCGTGCCTCGTTTCGGTCATAATAAAATTATGGTTGTGATAGCACACATGCATGTTATTAATTCGTAAAAATCCGATTAAAATCATGAAGAAGACATACGGAGAGGCATGGTGTCATCTAATTTGTTACAAAGTAATCAATAACTCAAAACTTAGGTAACTGCTAATGTCCGGGAATTTTGGGGTTTATTTAATTAAAATCGTAGCATTGTTTATATATATAGGTTTCACTAGATGTCGCTTGGCCTTTAATAGACGGTTTTCAGTGTGCACTTTATGCACTACTTAGTTGACTGCATGTTTTATAATCTATATAAATACCATTTACTATACAGTGTCTTGCTAGACAAACTCAGTATCCCTGAAACATAAACATACTATTATTACACCATATATCGTTAAGATATATCTTTAATGACAGAAAAAACATGCAAAGTACATACCTGTATAAACATCTGTCTGATATATAACTGCAGGATACATTGATTTATATACCTGTACAGTATTTTGATAAACAAAATCAGACATTTGATGTATGGACGACAAAACACACAATACTTTCACCAATACAAAAATTCTTCCCACAAGCTATACCAAAACTAGAAAATGAATCTTCTTAATAATCTTCTTACCATCACTATGTACAAGTTACCTGCACCTTCAGATTTAAATCACGAAACAAAAAAGTTCACCAAGATCAAAATCTTGGCAACAAGCGATTATCAAACTTGGATGATCATTAATTAAGTCCATATCACTTTAAGCCCTTCCATTATGTACCAAGTCTACCGTCTTAACCCTCCTTGCATGTACCAACTCTACCGTCTTAAACCCTCCCTTCGATCATGTACCACCAACTCTACCAAATGTACCAATTCTACCGTATTAAACCATCCATGCATGTACCAACTCTACCATCTTAAACCCTCCCTGCATGTACCAACTCTACAGTTTTAAACCCTTCATGCATGTACCGACTCTTACCCTCCCTTCATGTACCAACTCTACCATCTTAAACCCTCCCTGCATGTACCAATTCCAGTGATTGCTATGATGCCATCTACATTTCCAGCCGACCGTGGGATCAGTTCTTCGGAACTACTAGATACAGGAAGGGTAAAGGAAAATAAAATATTCTCAATACAGTTTTCTGTGTACAATACAATAGAATATTTTATATAACATCGGATTACAATAATGAAGAGTAAATTAGGCTAGTCATTATTGAGGGCAGTGTTTTCAAACTTCCTGCTATGCTGAATCTTGTCATGAATAGGATTGATAAACATGTTCACAGAATTGTTTGCTGGTTTCCTGAGTAAGTAGAAACAAATACGTTTGCAAGTATGTAGCTGGCTAAATACAACGGTTCATGTACCCGTAGTCTGTGTGGGTCATACCGTATCGTTGTGTGCTTCCTTGTTAAACAGCAGTTTGATATCCACTTTGGCAGTGAGCATATTCCACCCCCTCTCAGAAATAAAATGACTGAAACTAGAAGCTGTATTTCATCACTAAACAGACCAGGTGCTCAAGAAGGCTTTTGATTTGTTCATCGACCAGTTTTCAGAGGACGTCGCAGATTTCCTCATTCAATGAGAGGGTGCCCTCAAATCTCCATCACGTTCTCAAAGACTGAGAAGAGTGGATGCAATCTGTTCATCACAAACACTGAACGAAGAAACATGTCCATCACCACTGAAGTGAAATGCAAAGTACTTGACAATAATTGTACAATTCAACCACTTTGTCGAGCTCCAAAATATATACTGAAGATACTTCTCAATCTTAATCCCTGGTTATAGGGGATTAAGACATACATCTATCTTAATCCCTTGTTGTAGGGGATTAAACATTTATCTATATTAATCCCTGATTATATGATGGGATTAATACATCTATCTTACTCCCTGGTTATAGGGGATTAAGACATATATCTATCTTACTCCCTGGTTATATGGGATTAAGACATACATCTATCTTAATCCCTGGTTGTAAGGGATTAAGACATACATCTACCTTAATCCCTGGTTGTAGGGGATTAATACATACTTTTACCTTAATCCCTGGTTGTAGGGGATTAAGTCATACATCTTTCTTAATCCCTGGTTGTAGGGGATTAAGACATACATCTATCTTAATCCCTGGTTGCAGGGGATTAAGACATATCTTAATCCCTGGTTGTAGGGGATAAAGACATATCTATCTTAATCCCTGGTTATAGGGGATTAATACATATATCTATCTTAATCCCTGGTTGTAGGGGATTAGGACAGTGGCATGGTTGGAAACCAGAGACGTTGGACCTGGCAGGAACACATTCTGCAATTTCATGCAAACAGCTGGTTTTTATCCATATTAATGTCTGTTTTGATGGCATGTCAATTGTACAATATCAACTTCATTTCAAGAAACCTGAATGGCTATTACCACTAAAATAAGCGAAAGGAACAGGTCATACCATTTTGACATTAAGATTTCAATCCAAATCGAGATTAATATTAATATTAAATTAATATTACATACACAGTATGTTTTAAAGTTCAAAATCCCAAACAAATATATTATTTTTTTTTTACACTTACACCACATTCTGATTTTTATTTTGTATTTTCTATATTGAATAAATAGGAAACAAAACAATGTAATTGTTTCATTTGCAGCCTTTTGTTAGTAATCTGATGCAAATTTGATATAAATCATATTAATCAAATAACAAACATAATATTCTATTTGCAAAATTTGGGTAACAAATATGCTTTATTGTAAGCAGAGCATTTTGTTTATTTAAACAAAATCATTCTGACCACCAATGGCAAATGAATATAATAACCCTTCCTTACCCCAATGAATGAACAAAAAACAAAAAAACTTCCCTGATTGTGTTTGAAGCTGAAAGGGCTTCTTGTGTTAAGACTGCATCTACGATGGCTAGCTATTTCTCCTACAATAACATACAGCACAACAGATAACACACATAGGAGGTAGTCCGTCAGAGATTTTGTCTGTGATGTAACTGGCTGCCACCAGTTTACTGTGAAACACAACCTGAGATTTTTTTTTTCACTTGTATAAAATAATTTGTCGACCAATGTTACCATGATTATGAAACATGCTACATTAAGCAACATTTTAAATAATTTGGAAAACTGTTGCAAGAAAACAACTCATGTTTGGACATGTTTCACTAAAGTATTTTTGGTTAAGGAAGGTGCAGTTGGAGGGGTCCCCCTTATAAAGGGTTATTGCCAATATTGATGAAGATACATCAGGACCTTCATGCCCAGGAGAGACCCTTGTAATCAGAAAGGAATCAGGGTTTCATGCCCAGGAGAGACCCTTGTAATCAGAAAGGAATCAGGGTTCTTACTAGAAGTGCATGTGGAGACACCAATCTATTACTGCCATCCTCTACTAGACAAATTCCCCATCAAATGTGCCCTAGTCAAGGATTCATTTGTGTGCATGCAAAACACTGGGGAACTGGTCTCAGTGGTAACTGAATGGTACATTGTAACCCCTTCTGTGAAGGCATTGTTCTCTCCAGATATCCCCCAACATCTCTCCAGATATTCCCCAACATCTCTCCAGATATCCCCCAACATCTCTCCAGATATCCCCCAACAATCAGCCAGGAGACCCCAATGGCTTCAAGAACAACCTTAAAATATGTCTCTTTGTGGCTATGTAACATATGCAACAGTTTTCTCAACAGAAATTACTTTTTGGTTTGAACACATTGTCACCCATGAATATATTTATTAGATATATAGGTTACTACTATATTGAAGTAGGGTGGCTACTTTCAATATGTTAATCTTAAAACGACTGCATATACACAGCTGGTCAAGAAGTATAATACACAAACAAACTAATAAAATATAAACCAAACATAGATATTAGTAGGTATATGCTTTACATTAATGTTCCGTTTTCACTCTTCATAATTTAGCAGGTATACATGGTTTAAAGGCCTTCAGTTCGGAGGTAGCTTTTTTCCTAGCTGAATTTTGATAAATCAATGTTTAATTTGTGTGTGTTGTTTGACCCATATGTGTTTTACCTTTGTATTTAGACGATGCATTAAATTATATATAGAAAGATACAAACAATACAAATATTTCACAGTCAGTACGATATACTTTCATAGACATATTTAGTACCAAAATGGAGTTTCCATCAAGAAATTCCGTCACAGTACAGAATTTCAAAATTAAAGATGGAAGTTTCATAAAAAAGTTTCCTTTAATTCATTTTTATGGATGCATTTATTATATCTACTAACTTGATACTAAATTCTTCAATTATTCCAACTATTTGGTCAAATATCAAGCTTGTTTTGGGAAATATTCCTTTAAAACCAGTCTCGGCAGTTCAATCAGCTAGTTCAATACTATGAGTAAACATTCTTATACTATTATAACCAGTACTATAGTCGAGACCGAGAAGCCTGAGACCAAGATGGACTAGTTCGAGACAGATCAAGACCAGTTGTCCAAAATCAAGACCAAATGTGTAGACAACACTGTTATTATCTACAAACAGTAATTGACAACTTTGGTACGCACAATTCAAAAAAGTTCACTATACTATAGTTGATTGTAACTGAGGGGGTGGAGGGGAGGGAAGTGACATTTGCCACCAACATTTGTTTGGCCACTTCCGACATACACCTAATCCCTTCACCGTGACAGTAAAAATATTAACCAGAAAGAATAGGCAGTAGGCCTATTGCGTGGTTCATTGCTGCATATAGTAAAAATATTGCAAATAGGCCTAAATGGATATTTAATTTTGTTTGACAGTGCATACAAGCAACTTTTTAGCAGTAGGCCTATTCTATATTACCAGTACCGTATTAGCCATTATAATGTAAAATTGTGTGATTTGCCATTCAAAGTTTTGTGTATTAATATTCATGACACAGGCACCAAAATCAAAAGAGTTAATTTGCTCATCATGGTGCATCCACACACTAACTTAAGTATAACGAACATATATCATTCCCTTATTGAGTTAGCATGTATAGGCTACAAACTACTTTCATCAATATTGTGCTTAAGCCCCACCCCTCATAAATATGCATGATATAAATTTAACACACATCACCAAGTAACCGCTCTCAATGAATAACTGCATCCAATCTTTGAACAAATTGTGACATTCGGATGATTCGGTTGCCAAGTTAAATATATTGGCATTTGAAGATTTTGACCTTTAACCCCATAATCTCATTAATATTCATGACATGAGCACCAATTACAAAAGGGTTTATCTACTCATTATGGTGCATCCACGTACAAAATATGATGAACAGCTGTCATTGATTTATCGTGTATACAACTATTTTCATCAATATTGTGCTTAAGCTCCGCCCCCTCATAAATATGCATGATATCAAATTTAACACACATCATCAAGTAACCGCTCTCAATATATAACTTCACCCTAACTTTGAACAAATTGTGACAATCGGTTGCCAAGTTTTTGGCATTTAAAGATTTTGACCTTTAACCCCCATAACCTCATTAATATTCATGACATGAGCACCAAAAACAAAAGGGTTTACCTACTCATTATGATGCATCCACATACAAAATATGATGAACAGCTGTCATTCCCTTAATGAGTTATCGTGTATACAATTATTTTCATCAATATTGTGCTTAAGCTCTGCCCCCTCATAAATATGCATGATATCATATTTAACACACCGCTTTAAGTAACCGCTCTCAATATATAACCCTGACCCTAACCTTGGCCCTAACTTTGAACAAATTGTGATCATATCATCAAGTATCCGCTTTCAATGAATAACTTCATATTATACCAACTTTGAACAATTTGTGACATTCTGTTGGCAGATTATTGGCATTTGAAGATTGAGTTCATCTATACCGTACTCATTATGGTGCTTCTACATACTAAGTATATAAACATCTGCCATTACCTTATTGAGTTATCGTGCACGCGTATACAAGACAAAGCGTCACACGCACGGACACACACGTCAAATTAATACATAGGTTCCTTCAATTAGATATTGGACACCTCAGTTAATTCCGATTCCGGGATTGCGTGGACCTCTCGTATGTGCAGTAAGTTATTTTGTGGTTTATGACCGAACTTATAAGAGAGGGAGGTTGATCACACCCATCCATGTGCATCGCTCAATTAATAACCTGCCTGCGATATCACAGATATATATATGCAGATATATAATATAAGTCATTGGAATTAACCGAGTACCGAGATGTCCAATGAATCTGCGGAGAGTAATCCCGCCCGCGTTATGTCAGTTTTTAGTCCGGAGAATAGTAGTTAAGGTTTGCGAGACACATGGGCCGGGTAGGAATGCGTGGCCCTGCCGTATGTGCAGTATGTTATTTTGTGGTTCAGGGCCGAGCTTTTAAGAGAGGGAAGTTGATCATACTCATCCAGGTGCATCGCTTTTATAACATGCATGGGAAGTATGTCCAATAAATCTGCATCGCGAAAGGTAGCCTAACTGCCAACTGTCATGATGGATGAAACCGTTGTATGGGGTGGCAAGTGCGACCCAGAAGACGTTATATATAAACAGCAACAGTGGCACAAGGCTTACACTCAAACTGAGCAAATAAATTTCTTACACAAAGTCCCTACATCGTGACTGATATTTAAAAATATACGGTACGGTACCGTACTGCCTAAATTGGATATGAGAATATAAATACGAATCACTGCAGTACTGCAGGGCGAAGTCCCACACTGAGATGGCCCACCAGTTCCCACACCAGAATCTTGCCCAGTATTGGCACAAGGGGCACGACCTACGGTGTCGAGTCAAAAGAGAAAATTTATTCACTGACACTTGTGTAAAACGCCAACGCATACAACACGCTATTGAATAAATTGAAGTATATAGGTGCAATGTGTAGACATCGCGAAAAGTACTCCCGCCCGCGTTATGTCAGTTTTAGCCTTCTGAGCCGGGAAATGGCAGTTCGATTTAAGTGTTTGCGAGACACTGGGACGGGTGGAATTGCGTGGCCCTGACGTGTGTGTGGTATGTTATTTATACAGGACCGAGCTTTTAAGAGAGGAAAGTTGCTCACTCCTAAATTTGCATCGCTCATGTTTTAACCTGCCCGCGATGTCATGGATATATATTAAATTTGCATATATATTACATTGGAAGTACCGTACCGTAGTGCACGTGTCCAATAAACCTGCAACGCGAATCGAAAGGCAATCCCGCCCGCGTTAGGTTCATTGAATTTGTAGCTAAACTGTCATGATGGATGAAACAGTTGTAGGGGGTGGCAAGTGCGCCCCAGAAGACGTTATAAAACACGAAGGCGCAAAAAAAGGCAACAGTGGCACAAGGCTTACACTCAAAGAGCAAATCAATCCCTTCACCGTGACTGATATTTAAAAATATACCGTTGAGGCCTAAATTGGATATGAGAATATAAATACGAATTACTACCGTACTGGGCGAAGTCCCACACTTAGATGGCTAATAACTGATACCCCACAAGTTCCCACACAGAATCTTGCCCAGTATTGGCAGTAGGGCCACGACCTATCGACTCAAAATAGATAACTTACTCACTGACACTTGTGAAAAACTCCAACGCAATACAACACGCTATGTGGTTAATAAACTGATGTCTATAGGTACAATGTGTACATGCATCGCGAAAGGTAATCCCGCCCGCGTTGTGTCAGATTTTAGCCTTCTGATCCGGGATTGATTTATGGGTTTGCGGGACACTGGGCCGGTGGGATTGTGTGTCCCTGACGTATGTGTCGTATGTTATTTTGTGGTTCAGGACCGAACTTTCATTGAGGGAAGTTGATCATACTCATCCATGCACATCGCTATAAGGTATACTCTATATACCTGCGATGTCATGGATATTTGCAGACATATAATTGAAATACCGTACGTAAAAATACGTTATCTACGATTTTTTGCGAAATTCAATTATTCTGCGTTATTCAGCGTTTTTCAACGATCAACGGTTTGGTATGTTGCATATAGGCTATATCCTACAATGAAATGGAATCGTTTTAATTTATTTAGTCTTTATACATCAACATAAAAAATATAAGATTAGGTAGTCTAGAAGATAATAAGGTAATAATAGACTACGGTAGTACGGTAGTACATGCTCTCTGTTTTTAGAAATTTTCACTCTATGACGTCATCAAGAGGCTCCGATTCCCCCATTCTATCTTCGTTTTGATTGTCTGGTTACTCTGGTATTTAACATGCAAACAAAATAATTCGAATTAATGATATCATCAAATATGACGTCACATATCATTAAATCTGGTCTTAATTAATGATATCATCAAATATGACGTCACATACTGTATCATTAAATCCGCCATATTAATTGCGCCCTGAACTTTATGGCGGGAAATACCGTAGAAAGCGAAAACAATCCTAGCATTAACAACAGAGATATAAGTTATAACATTAATACAATCGCGAAAGTGTGCATAGACTATAGACCTACATCATACCAGTGCTTTTTCAATCGAATTTTTGGCAAACATAGAAGTTTTGTCAGTTAGGTCAAATCGACTTTTTCTAATAGCAGATATATTCAGCTTTCCATTGATGTATATCTATCCTCTGAATTATTCTCCTAACTCGGGTAAATGGTCCTTAAAGAGCGGGTATGTTTTATTTAAATTACGAAAAGTTTAAATTCTCGATTATATGGTACCTGTTCTTTTTCAATCAAATTTTGAGGTCAAATCTACTTTTTCTAAGAGCCAAAACCTGTATTTTGTGTTTGGAACTTTTTCTTGTTATCCACATGAGTGATTATCGCAATAATCTCTTCATTCAAACATTGTTTTCCTTATCCGCTTATTGTCCGCTGGTATTGTCTGCTCTTATTGTCCGCTCTTATTGTCCGCTAGCTTCAAACAGGTGTCTCCCTATCAGTAGGCCTACTGCAACAACTGTCAATCATTGATCGCGTGAAGACGCCCATCACTTCCTGACACTTTTCTTGCGCACTTGAATACCAATGTTGACTATACTCAATAGATGATATGGTAAAGCAACGCGATGATTGACAGCTAGTACGTACGAGTCGACGCGTAGTTTCCCTATAGGTATATTGATATCTCGGAAACCCAACTGATACGGTCACCTGAATCAGTGTTCAATAGTACACATTGCCGCCGGTGTTTATATAAGCCACCTGAAACTGCTCTATATCATATTATGTTAAAGGACATAAATATTCAAAATGAATTTTATGGTACAATGGCAACACTTCAAATTTTATAAGGCTGAATGTTTCATAAATAAATCGACCATTGACATCCTACATGGAACATTCTAAGTTGTCTCTATGAACAACTTCCGTAGTTAATTTCTAATTTGCATACTGCCTGTTGAAGATATAGGTACTCACGTGACTTGGATACGTGGGACAGTATTTTGCCGCCGCTTTCCAGAAATACTAAAATAAAGTCTATAATGTAGGATGTAGATGTAGGACCACCAAAAGTTCATATTGATTTTCTACTCTTTAAAATGCATTGCATTATTTTCCCATTTAGATGAGTGACTCAATTTGTATTGAAACTGGAAGTATTTGGTTATGTCATACAAATGATTATGTTTATGTAAATCTATGTCTGGCTATAAAGAATGATCATGTAAACTTGTAAAGTATAAATAATTACATAAAGACATTCATTCATGATAGCCCTATTACATTATTATAGACTTGCACCGTCATTTGTAGATTTATGACAGCTATATTGTATGCATAATAAATGTCAAGTTAAGGGTTTTAGCATGTCGACTCTGATTAGTTGGTGTTACAGAACTTGTTCTATTTCATAAAATATGTATAGTACCACACTGGGTACAGTGGGTAGGCACGCGTAAGGGGGAGGGGGACACGGGACCCCACGTAAACGTAATATAACAGAAACGTATCCCCACTGTGGTATAGATGATTTTAGTGTCCATAGATAATCTTTGTGTCCCTAGAAGATGATGGTGCCACTGCTCCTCCCCTGATAAAGAAGAGCTGGTTACACAACTGCTGCCTCCTTTCACTGTTTACTCCGTTATCCACAATGCATTACAAAGTACGACATCAATACCTACGTTGATAATAATTTTATATTTAGAATCATTCCATCACGTATTTATAATATTTTACCTAGGTTAACTTTCTTTTTCTTTCTTAATTGCAATTGGTTCATAGTATGTTATTTTATTTTTGCTTAGCGCCTGTGATGCGGAAGTTCATAAAGTTATCATCTCTCCGAGTGACGGCTGCAACAGGTGGATTAATCAACGGGACAGCATTTGTAATCCTCGGTTTGTT
>JAODAF010134575.1:0-10430 GCA_027574765.1 Molpadia intermedia | reverse complement strand
CCAGTTTGCATCTAATCCCCCTCAAAAAAACAAAACCCCGTCCCCATAACGGCCCGCAACACAATTTTCCCACAACAACAGCCGCCCCCCCCCCCCCCTTACAGCATCTTCTGGATCCGCCCTTGCTAGGCTATGCCAATACTGAAGCCATTTAAAACTTTCTCAAGATGGACCTAGGCCCTATCCCATTTTGCTTTTATGGGTAAATTAAAGCACTTGTTCAGGCAGAGAAATCCCTAATATCCTAAAAATCTGTATAGGCACCGGGCCTAGCCTACGAACCTATAGTTAGCTTCTGACATGAGGTGTACAAATTATGGGTTAGCTTTGCTAGCCTAATTCATTCTTCCTGGAAAAAACATGAGATTTTCCAGATATCATGTGACCTACATGAGAGCTTAAATTGACTGAACTACATTTTATAAGCAGCAAATTACACATTACTGAAACTCCCATGTGTTAGCTTTAATTTCCACGTCAGTCATGCAGGGTCATGTGTTGTTAAGTGTATGTATCATGACCTATCATAAGAAACATGGTTCAAAGACTTGTTAGTAATTGGTCCTAATATACATGGGGACGGGGACATACAAAATGCACTTTTGCGATCGCTCGTCATCGAATGCTTTTCATGCTACTGCGTGTGGTCGTCGTGCGATAGCTCGTGATGCGATCGAGTTTTGCGATCGAGTTTTGCGATCGAGTTTTGCGATAGCTCGTTATGCGATTGCTTCCGTCTCTTGCGATTGCTTCTTATGCGATTGCTTGTCGTGCGATTGCTTCTCTTGGGATTTGTTCTCATGCGATTGCTTGGCATGCGATCAAATGCTTCTCGTGCGATTGCTCCTCGTGAGATTGCTTGTCATGCGATTGCTCCTGGTGAGATTGCTCGTCGTGCGATTGTTCGTCGTGCGATTGTTCATTGTGCGATTGCTAGTTATGCGATTGATTATCGTGAGATTGCTTGTCATGCGATTGCTCCTCGTGATATTGCTTGTCATGCGATTGATCCTCGTGAGATTGCTTGTCATGCGATTGATCCTCGTGCGATTGCTTTTCATGCGATGACCTTTTCATCGTGCTCATACTATTATTTTTTTTCCTTTTGGCGCTCCATACGCCACAGCATTGACAACCATGATTTTCTTGGCGGAAAGCCAAGATCACTGGCGTACGACACACGTGTTCCTGGCACAACGCAGTCGTGTCACTGTGTGCTTACGGTCGCATATGAGCCAGTATAGGCGCTATAGTTTGGAGCATAGATTCTGCTGTGCTGTAGTGCTGAGTGGGTATCCAAATGGAGTTCATTACCAGTGAAAGAGGGGGAAGAAAGTTGGCGATTGAAGGCCACCTTTATTATTTTCAAAACGAATTGGCGGATGGTATCTTGAACTGGGACTGCGTCGTGGGGCTCATCACTGCAAAGCACGCATTAGAACAACCGAAGATCACGTTGTGGGTCATACAAATGAGCACACCCATCCCCCAGATCCGGAAAAAATTGAAGCAGAAAAAGCAAGGAGCGGGATGAAAAGAAGAGCCGTCGATACAGAGGTAAGTATGCCCATAAATCCGTTCTTGTCAGTGTTGTTGCTCACTTGCCTGGACACGTCGTGCAGGGGCGGATAATCCCTCGTAAATTATTGCTTAGTAGACCTAATCTCTACTGGCGCTTATTTCTACTTTTTCTACTTTTCATTTACGCAGAGTCACTGTTAGTGGCACCAGTCAAACTCCTAGTGATCTAATATCACGGCTGGGAGACATGTTAAATGCGCTTATAAGGTACACCCGCTTACATGGGACAGAAGCGCCATTACGAAATCACTCTAATGTATGTCATTACCACTTTCATTGTAGGATAATACGATTTTTACTGATGTGATCTCACACACAGTTATCATGTATTGCAAGTATATGATTTCTAGTGGAAAGAAGATTTTGTTTGTATTTCGTCAGCAGAGTTGCCAACTTACCACTCATGGTCAGGGGCGAAGCTCCGGGCGGGGCGGCAGGGGTATGGAGGGAATTTTAATGTATAACTTTGTAAAATGAAGTAAATATTACTGAAATGTCTTAAAACACGCTATTAATTTGCGCGCTTCGCGCGCACTCATACATCGTGGATAGTTGTCTCATTCTTACTTCGTGTTGGACAGCTTGAGGGTATTACTGTTCCAAAGCCCATGCAAACAGTTAGGCTTGGGCGACCCCACACATTTTGTGGTCGAGTACTCGCGGATGTTATATATGATGACATCATAATGTAGTTCAATATAGACCTAATTTACACATGTATATTATAGTAGCCTACATGCTTTTACGGAGCATTTGAACGATGGATTTATGTGTTTAGTTTACTAGAATGGCACATTTTTAATTGGTCTAGCTATTTCGTATTGATTCTTCACGTGAAAAAATGTTGCTACAGATATCATGATGAGTATAGCTATACCCCTCACCCAGTCACCCAATTTGCAGTGAGCATATGGAATTGTCGAATCGTTTCACTAAACAAACCACACATGTTCGGTAACCCAGGATATTCGTTCTTGCCAGTTCAACGTTACCAGCTAGTTTAATAGGGGCCAGAGAAATGGCTAGGCTAGTGCTGTTACTGTTGTAGTGCATACCATTCAGTTACGTCGTTGTGCGATGCAGTCCTCCACTACGACGATGGCACAAAATGTTAGGACCAATCACAGCTTACGTTTTAGCTGTTTAGACAAGGTGAGGATTTAGCCAATCACAGCCATGCTCTAAATAGTTGATAGCCATGCTCTAAATAGTCGATACGTGAAAAGCTTGTGTACAATTTACAGAGTAAAAATGGCTCGCCCAAAACTCTTTTAGTACGGGTACGTGTGTTTGTTCTTGTTATTACACCTATTCACTTCGTGTTGTAGAAGACAGTACGGTAACATAATGCGATAATTCATAGGCATCATCTTACGCTTAGTACTTAGCAAAAATGGAGAACGCATTAAAATGGAACTGTTGGCCCTACTATACCCGAATATCAATATATTGTAGTAACCTATATACCGTTACCTGTATAAATTATTTCTATATAAAAAACTCGCAAGTAAAATATATTCTACTCAAATATATTTTATTCAAAAACTAAACTGTTAATGCCGACCTTCCTTTTTCGGGATGACAGGGGGTGTATAATGTTATGGATTAATGCGCGGGAAACCAAATAGGACTTGATCATTCAATTTATCGAGATTCCCCGTGTTGCGTAAATTTGAAACCATACCCCATACCAGGCAACGTTGCGTGTAGTTACACTCCACTTTAGTCATCTTGGAAAAACAACAATTTTTGGTTAATTAATGTTCGTTGCCGAAATCGGGGACTCGACTCGGACTCGGGGTATACTGGTCTCTGTCTTTACTCGGACTCGAATTCTAATGACTCGGTCTTGGACTCGGATGGCCAGTCTTGGACTCGGATTTGCTGGACTCGACTCCAACACTGCTTATGGCGCTGCTGAGCAGAACCGTGATACGGCTCTGCTGCTGGGAAACGCTAGTCATTAGGAGCGATTTTGGCTCCTGGGGAAAACTGGGCAGATGGGTCATCAGAGTATGACAACTTCTATCACCCTATTCAATTTCTTCAGGTCATAGCTAAATTTAATCCAGAGGCAAATCCAGAAATCTCCCTTTGTTCATAGCATGCTATCAGACCTGAGCACTCACCAGAGAATTGGCGCAGTGAGCAGTGAGAACTGGCGCAGTGGGCAGTGAGAATTGGCGCGGTGGGCAGTGAGAATTAAGCCTGGTCTAGAATTTTTCTAACATGACGCGTTTTTAAAGTATCATCCTGTGATGGTCATATCAAATAGAACACATCGTCCGTCCGTACGTAGGCCTACACACGTCCGTGCTTCCGTCCATACGTATACGTACGTCCGCCAGTTTTCACTAAATCGTATCCTCTTCAAAACTACTTGACCAACTAAAAATCAGATTGTACTCGCCACCTGGATCCGGCCTCTTCAAGGGGGTAAAGGGGTCCTAAACCGTCTCAAAAGGTACAAATGCAAGAGCAACAAAACTCATAGGGGGACTTCGGGACCAAAGTTGCGCTTCCAATACCGGTTCCCCTTCAACAGAAAGGTGTAGGGGTGTCGCTATTATTCTCGACGCGTGCTACGCGCCCCTGCATATATTTTCCGATTAGTTTGTTAGTTGCTGATGTTGTTTACAATGATGTTGTTACTATTCATACATAGTGCTGTTGTTTCCGTTGACATCACTGTTAGGTTTTTTTCGTTCCAGGATCGCACACGGAATGTTGTTGCGAGAGGCATTGCCAACCTGTCGCCGCAGGCTTGCGCACAACTCCCTAGCATCGATACAATGAGCAGAGACGTTCGTCGCCAGCGTCAAACAAATGACCCTCCAGTCCCGGCACCCGATGAGACGTTATTTGACATTCCGGATGAGTTGAGAAGTACAAACGACGGCAGGCTATTCCTCCGCTATGACAATGGTCGTGATGACCGCATCCTCCTTTTTGCGACCGAACGGTCAATGGACTTTTTATCCACATGTCACGATTGGTTCATGGACGGTACGTTTAAATCATCGCCGCCTCAGTTTGCACAGATATATACTGTGCATGGACTCCGTCGGGGACGAAACATACCCACAGCATATGCATTACTGTCGAACAAGAGGGAGAAGACTTACGTTGAGCTCTTTAGGCAGGTACAACAGCTGACCTTGGTGGCACCAAGAAGTGTGTTGACAGATTTTGAAATCGGTGCAATGAATGCAATCAAAACTGTCTACCCTGCGGCGAACATACAAGGGTGTCTCTTTCACCTTTGCCAGTCAATACACCGTCGCGTGCAATCAGAAGGCCTACAAGAAGAATACATCAATGACAATGAGTTCCGTTCGCAAGTCCGCCTCCTCGCTCCACTAGCGTTTGTGCCTGTAGCCGAAGTCGAGGATGCATTTGTACATGTATCAAGAAGGTGGGGAAACCAAGGACGGGCCGTCCTTGATTATTTTAAACGGGTGTATGTAGGAGTTCGAGCTGGTGTAAGACACCCGCCATTATTTGATCTGGACATGTGGAATGTTACCAACCGCATGTAAAACGATTTACCGCGAACGAACAACTCAATGGAAGGCTGGCACAATGCCTTTAACCAGGCAATTGGATTCCAGCACCCGTCCATATGGGCGTTGATCAAAGCGATACGTCGTGAGGAAACGATGGCCGGGCTTGCCATCGCACAGATCGAGGCCGGGCAGCCGGCGCCACCTCAAAAGCGGAAATATCGCCAAGTGAACGAAAACCTGAAAGCCATATTCATGGATTACCGAAACAGAAACCTGTTTGACTACCTCAGAGGGATATCCTATAGCCTAACATAGTGTAAATGGCGTTTTAACTAACACCAAACAGAAATACATTACCATCTATGCATTTTATGTTAGTTTCGGCGTGAAAATTTGTCGTATAATGTAAACTGTGGGAAACACTGAATTGCCTTTTCTGCAAATTGTTCGGTATATTGAATTTGTGGTTTCGTTTTAATGGGGTTCGTTATAATGGGGGAAAAATCGTGACTGAAATTTGTTTGTTATAGTGGGTGATTCGTTATAGTGGGGTTCGCTATATTGGGGTTTGAGTTTGACTGTATTGGTATATTTGGTCCGGCGGAACACTTATTTGACTATTAGTTTTGTGACTATGAACAGTTGGGCCTAGCCAATTAGCCTACTACATTTAAAATGGTATACTTTTCGCCGGTTCGCCAGACTGACGATATGACCTCTGGCGTATGTGGTAGGCCGCATTGGAAATAATTGCTGAATTATGTCGGACATTAATTCGATTTATGTCGGACATTAATTTGATTTATGTACCACATAAATAAGCATGGAGATTCGCTCACCTGATTGGTCGATTTAGGTCCGACATAAATCGTATTTAATACCGACATATAATCTATTTATTGTGGGTATATATTCATTTAATTCAGGTATATATTGTATTTAATACCGACATAAATTGTATTTAATACGGGTATATAACCAGAATTCGCTCTACATTTTATCATATATTGTCAACTTTGAACAAATTGTGACATTCGGTTGCCAAGTTATTGGCATTTAAAGATTTTGACCTTTGACCCATAACCTCATTAATATTCATGACATGAGCACCAAAAACAAAAGGGTTTATCTACTCATCATGGTGCATCCACATACTAAGTATGATGAACATCTCCCTTATTATGTTATCGTGTATACAAGCGTCACATACACACACCCATAACTATAGACAGTTGACTTATTTCTTATTGAAATTTCTTGGTCTATAACCCCGTATAAGTACAGCTACGTAACACGATGTCGTACCGACAGAAGGTTTCCATCAAGTGAACAGCTTGGTCCGAGGTATCAAGTATGCAAGCTATACTTTAGAGTATATTTCTATTTTAAACAGGTTTTTTAATGGTTGTTATTTTGCAAGTTCGCAATCAAAAGAACCAGGGCGCTTTTTAAGATTGGGTCTTGACTCTTGAATTTGAACTAAATGCATATCACTGAGTCTAGCAGCTTGCGATCAATAGTTGTCAAGTCGCGCTAAGATATAGCGGATCATCTTACCACATACAGAAATGGATTGATCGTTATGATAAGTAACTTAAAGAGAGAATTTCTTACCGAGAATTTGAAAAGTATTTCTAGTCTAGCCGAACTTATGAACTTGAAACATAAAAGCTTAACTAAAACCGAACCAATCCATCTTCCACGCCTGACCGCCGCTTGAACGTAGCGACTGAATTATTGCGGCGATAAACAAGTCACTTTGTTATTTTTCTGAATTTAGTTAAAGCGCCAAATGATAAAAATATCAAAACAAACATATACTCCATATAACCCTTGAAATAAAAGCTAAAGAAAATTATTAAAATTTGTGATTCACTCGACCTGATGGGTAGAAGATGTTTGGAAATATTTTGGCGGTTTATACTGAAACAAAAACTAAATCTAATTACCATCTAGCACGCTCAGCGTTTTAACACACTACCATGCAGCTTCGCATATATTTTATACGAATTTATTACTGACATGAAGAAATCGACTCAACATACTTTTATTTTATGAATTAATACTCAATTTTATGTATTTAACGATCATAAATGACAGGTTACACTTTAATGTTTTTAAATCGCAAAAAGTTACCTTCATGTTTGGCTTACGATCGTGCCGAAGTAGATTATCCCTGTTGTTTATAGATAACAGAGACAGAAAGGTTATAGTACACATTGTAAACACGCATAGGCCTACTATTAGTGTAGTAACCTACGCATGATGCGGAATGATCTAACTTGTTTCTAGCTCATTGGCAATTTTTGACCAGCCGTCATATGTTTTCAGTTTTCAGTAGGCCGCCGATAGCCTGTCAGTGAATCTACGATTACCTGATAATTACTTTATATATACATGAGATCATGATTGTCCTTGTTTAGTGAATTTGATGTAAACAATATCTAATTGAGAGCAAAAAGCTATGCTTGGCCCTTCCAAATCTGAATGCATCGTAACACTGCATAATATGATATTAGTATAAGTTGATTTAAGAAATATAGATACATATAGCTATGGCCGCTTGATAAGTTATTTTGACAACTATATCTCATTCGTCATACGCCTACATTTATGAAAGCATTGCAATTATGCACGGAGAATGTAAATGCTTGAAATTGTATCTCAGATTTTCGATAAAGACATATAGGCTAATGTGCCACATCCGGGTATCTACAGCAGTATTCCACGTATTACATGCCTATCTGATCCAATAAACGTTATGTTGTTAAATTCACTGTCGATACTCTCACAAAGGGTGCTTATCATGCAAAAACGGCGATTTTATTGAACACTAAGATGGAGGAAGGAGGGGTGTGAGGCGGACTAGGTGGGCTTCGAGACCTCACAATACGGTACCATATCGGTATTAAACTTTCTGCACATTTTCGTATTTTTATTAAAATTATAGAAAGGCATATTTGCCGAATTTTACCGAATCGCAAGCCCACACACTTGGGAGCCAGGTCCGCCATATACAACCCCGGTGCGGTCCAGGGTAAAAGTCCATGTGGTGTCCAAGTGGAGACATACGGATGGACATATGGTCCAACATTGATCAATGAAGAAATGAATCAGTGAACGAAATGACATACTTGAAATATATCTGGATTAACCTGGTTGTCACATGAGGCTGGTACATAGAAGTTGCTGCTTCTTGTATTAGAAGTGCGCCATCTATTAGCTTTAATAACGTTTTCTATGTTGTCGTCTGCGTTAATGGTATGGAGAAACTGATTAATCAAAATATTGTCTTTCCATTAAATTGTTGATGCTTGCATTTTTTATTTGATAAGAAAGTGATTAATGAAAGTGAATTTTTTTAACTCGGCTAATGTTTTAGAAAATATTAAATAATATATAATATTGGTGCCTGGTAGCCCATTATGAAATTGCATAAACTTCAACAATCTGTAAGAACACAAAAAAGAACAGCAGTTATCCGCCTTATTTGACATTACAAAGACAGGTGGACAATCACATTGGTTAAATTTGGTTTAGTAGGGGTGCGTGTGTGAGGAGGGTGTTGTGTGTATGAGAGGGAGATGGATTCGTGGTGGGAATGATTGGTGTATAGCAGTGGGTGAGGTTGGGGATGACTGGTGGTATGGAACGAGAGGTTGTGGTGGGCGGATGGTGAGTGTCCTGGGTAACGAGGAGGTTAACATCATTGTGATTCGGGTCCGTGATATTTACTATATTATAATTAATTCCCAGATGAGTTGAGTGAACTTGTCAATAAAAACAGTGATCTTCATTATGAGTAAAGCCGAGAGTCGTGTTTCCCCTGTCTACCATGAACCGCGTTAGATCATATTACAAAAGGTTATATTAAAAATAGTGACCCCCATCCCTGCATAAATGCTCGAACCTTTGTGAGGTGGGGTGTGGGGGGAGGAGAGGGATGACTGGCTAATCTAAGAACATCCTGGTTAGGCCCTTTATTTCACCAGAAATGTTGTCACAATGCTACCCACACAAACCTGGTGAAATTGACCAAGGAATCCTGGCTAATATGGCAGGAAAATGTTGGACGACCATATTCTTGATTATGATTTAACCAGGAATTGGTTAATAGTTAACCAGGATTTCCTGGTCAATATAACCAGGATAGTGTGGGTAGCATATTGACCAATTCCTGATTAAATTTAATTAGGATGTTTTTAGAGTGTACGGTATGTTGTATACATATTCGACTCAAGTCACCGTAGTTACTGATTGTCAAAAAACTTTCGATCCATCAGAACCCAGTTTATTTATCGTTTATTTAGCTCCCGGCGAGACGATTCAGATCTAAACCAAATCTCAACCCGCACACATTCGTTCAAAATAAATTTACAGCTGTCGGTATATTTGTTCTGACAACTTGATATTACTATTTCTAAGCTCCCAGCCGAAATTGTTACTTTTAAGCATGCTTTCAGACACTTTCGCTGTCAGTCGTAGTAGGTAATTGACTTTTGGCCCCATAGTTCAGAGCAACGACAAGGTCAAATATTATCACGTTAAATTATTCCCAAAAGCAAAACACAACGTGTGTGTTCTGTTGTATTAAACGCCGTTATGCTTCCTGTATAAATTTCTTACTGTCACGTTATTTTCACGAGTTTGTTTTCAGTTTTTGTCATCAATAATTTCGAACTGCGTCAGGGCTGCCGATAATTGCTTATGGGTGAACTGGCACGTTGCTGAGAACATGAAGATATTTTTCTCATTAGTCTAACTTATTATAACCTATTCCGACGGTCTCAAAATGCAGAATTTGACATTCTGGTTGTCATCGGAGTTTTAATGATTCGACAAGTATAGAGGATTTGCGGTGACGTTATACATCGATCAATTTACCCGTCAGGTATCCGACAGACACATTATACCGTACTGTACGTGCAGGTGCACGCGTATGGCAAGCCGTTTTAGTTTTTATTCAATATTTGATGATATGAATAATTATTATTTTATATCATGATGTTTATCCTGATATCAACAATTCGTTTGATGATATCACTAATTAAATTGTTGATATCACCAATTAAATTGTTGATATCACCAATTATTTGTTTATAGAGGGTTTCGATTAAGAAAAGAAATATTTAATTACTTAATTACCATATTTTCCATTCAAAATTTTGGAAACGATGTTTTAACACAAAGGCGGATATTGCATTGACCCAAGGGTGGTCGCCTCATGGCTCGCAAAATTTAATATCGGCGGCTTTGTTGGCATGTTAGCCACAACAAAGCGCTTCAAACACCCGAAATCGCACCCCCCCCTCACCCGCGCCCACCCCCCCCCCCACCCCCACG
>JAODAF010134464.1:0-10431 GCA_027574765.1 Molpadia intermedia | reverse complement strand
TCCTTATTAGTACGAGCTTCAGAAGCTTACTCCTTGTTAGTATGAGCTTCAGAAGCGTACTCCTTGCCGGTATGAGCTTCAGAAGCGTACTCCTTGCCGGTATGAGCTTCGTAAGCTTATTCCTTGCTAATATGAGCTTCAGAAGCTTGCTCCTTGCTAATATGAGCTTCAGCAGCTTACTCCTTGCCGGTATGGGCTTCAGAAGCTTACTCCTTGCTAGTATGAGCTTCAGAAGCTTATTCCTTGTTAGTATGAGCTTCCGAAGCTTAGTCATAGCTAGTATGCGTTTCCTAAGCTTACTCCCTGCAAGGATGAGCTTCGTAAGCTTATTCCTTGCTAGTATGAGCTTCAGAACCTTACTCCTTGCTAGTGGGAGCTTCAGAAGCTTACTCCTGGTTAGTATGAGCTTCACAAGCTTACTCCTTGCTAGTATTGGCTTCAGAAGCGTATTTCCTGATACCGTGAACTTCATGTGCTTGATCCTTACAGTATGAGCAACATTAGCTCACCTCTTGCTAGTATGAGTTTGGCACGGTTACTGTTTTCTTGTATGAGATCATAAGCCGCCACATTGCCACGATGCCGGCTTCACAAAATTACTCCTAAAGTTTCACTCAGCTGCGTTTTTAAGGTCGAAACATCTTCACATAATATTCGTTATACTTATTGTATGCATATCATATTTCTAAACAGTTTCAAAGTAATAATGGGTTGTTGGCTTGAATTAACTTTCAGGGGTAGTGCAAAGAATGTTGCGGTTGTTAGTGGGGAGAAAGGGGTTGAGAATAACTTTTAGGGTACTTTTGTGTATATGAGTAAATTACTTATTCTTACATTGTGATATATATTATATTATGATATCATCCTGACAACCAGCCGTGAAGGTATGTATCATTTGAAATGTAGGACTGAATTGTTGCAGATTAAATAATAAGCTTTCTCCTTATTGGGATGAGCTTCATACGCTTACTCCATGCTGGTATTAGCTTCCTTCGCTTACTCCTTACTAGTATGAGCTTCAGAAGCTTAATGATTGCTAACATGAACTTCATAAGCGTACCTCTTGTTAGGATGAGCTTAAGAAGATTACTCCTTGCTAGTATGAGCTTAAGAAGCTTACTATTTGCAGTTATTGGCTTCATACGTTTACTCCTTGCTAGTATGAACATCAGAAGCTTACTTTCTGCTAGTATGAGCCTCAGAAGCTTACTCCTTGCTAGTATGAGCTTCAGAGGCTTAATCCTGACTACCAGCCGTGAAGTTATGTATCATTTGAAATGTAGGACTGAATTGTTACATATTAAATCATAAGCTTTCTCCTTATTGGGATGAGCTTCATACGCTTACTCCATGCTGGTATTAGCTTCCTTTGCTTACTCCTTACTTTTGGTTGCAGATTAAATAATAAGATTAAGTAATTATATAGCTAACCTTGTGTTTCTAGATTAAGTAATGTCTGTATTGATCAGTATGATTAATATAATAATTACATGTACAATATTCATCCAACATTCAACGCTGAACGCTGTACAACCAGACAGGTTAGTTTTAACCACTATACATGTAAACTTCCATCCAGGGATGTATCGGAATTATTTCCTTTCAAGAAAATGGGATACATGGTATATGGTATTTAAAATGACCACCCATTGTATCCCTCTCCACTCGTAATGCCACTCTTCTGTGGCAGGAAGCCAAATCATGCAAACCAAAAAACACTAAATAAATAAATAAAGAACCATGGCCTTTCCTGCTACGCATGTAGTTAAAAAGACAACTCTTCGACGAAAACTATCGACTTGCTTGATATTGTTGCCCCTGATTGAAGGGTACAGACACACGTTTAATAATTTCCAGTCAAAAGAGTCTTTATTGGAACTGACACCTTTTCCGCAACATATCAATGGGAGGTTCGCCTGTTGTCTAAGGCAAGCAAGACCCTTAATAGAAGATGTGTGTCGTAGAGGTAACCTTCAAATAGACCCAGCTGTCGCGGAGATGGACTCCGTGAACCCCGCACAGACTAATAATAAAGTATATGATAGTATCTCGTGCAGCAATAGGGTAAAGTTTGGCAAAGAATGTATCATGCACGAAGTGGGTTAATTTTAAAGAACAACAGTTTATATGCGTTAGAACTGAAGATATGTAGATATAGTGTTTTCCGTCTTAACTCTTCCGAGAACTAAACGCACATTGAGCAAACAAGCGCGGTTCGAAGTTTGTGCCAAACAATGTAACACATGCCACAGAACTTGTAAGGTGGCGTGACGTTACACAGCACATGACTTAAGTAGTACGGTGAAAAAGTTGCACAACACATCCTTTAATATGAAACGTATGGAAGATGAACATTACACAGCATCTCACAGAACGTGGTATGGAACTCTTATACAACGCTGAACACTACCCTTTCTTAGACCGCAGTTAGAAATTAGAAGTTACAAAACACAGGCTTGCGAATAAAACGAGTGAAAGATTAACACCACGCATCACCTTAGAAATATGGTGTGAACAACTTACAAAACACCGATGATGCCTTATAACGAAACGTGATGTGAAACATTTATACAACACATGCAGGCCTTATAATGAAACATGATATGAAACACTTATACAGCACAGACCTTATAACGAAACATGATTTGAAACATTTCTACAATACAGGCTTTATAATGAAACATGATATGAAACACTTATGCAACACAGACCTTATAACCAAACATGATGTGAAATAATCATACAACACAGACCTTATAATGCAACGTAATGTGTACAACACAGGCCTTATAATGCAACGTAATGTGACCGAAATACTTATACAATACAGACCTTATATTGAAATGTAATGTGACTGAAGTACTATGCCAACCTAAAAGGACGGAAGAAAGTCAAACGAGCCAATCGTATAGGTCGTTATATTCAGATCAACATCGTCACTTTAAAAGTGGTCTAGCACAAATTCCATTCGATATATGATAGGCCGTAGAACAAATATTTTACTTTCAGTTCAAATTTAACGTTTCTTTTTCTCGACATAAGTGTCAGGCTAATAGTTGAGAGTAAAATCGGAATGGACACTGAATAGTTTGTTTATGGAATGCCAAAAGTACATTAAAAAGTATAAACTATTTAAAATCACGGAACACTCTGAAAAGCCCATCTCAAAAGTGTGTTCCTTACTCAAATTATTGACGTATACTTCATTTTCTTTGACAAAATCTTACCGAATGGCATAGGCCTACATGGCAAATACGTTCGAGTTAACGTAAGTCATATTATGTCAATGATGAGGAAAACTTCTGCAATGTAACTTGTAAAATTAAGATTTGAAGAATAATTTTTAATTGAGTTTTATGGTTTTATGAATGATTATATAATAAAACATAACATAGTTTCATATATTCTGCCATGATATCGTAATCTGTTGGCAAATGTATTATTAAATGGAATTTATCTTAAAATTGGTATATCCTTAAAAGTTGTTCATATAAGTTATTGGACCGAAAAGTGGTATTTTATTTTACCAAAGACGACGTCTTCTATGCACCGATCTAAATTTGGTTAAAATTTACGAATTAATTAAGGATAGATAAACTATTTGACTAATATCCTAGGTCAATATAAAAAATATTTGTCATGAAATATATTTGATCAAAGAAAGGATATATTTATGAATATATTCATTTATTTTGTTATTCTCAAGTAATTGACAATTCAGGAGCTTGGTACACTTACTAAATTACTAACAACTCAAATAATTACGGCCAATTAAATTCAATGCACATTTATTGCTATTTCATATGTATTATTATTGTATATGCAAACTATTTTTGAGCAGACAGTAGGGGATAAATGTTATCGTAACAGATAAGTTTAGTAAAAGGTGCGGATTTTGTTTTGAAATAACCAATAATATTTACAATAAGCACTGCACTCAGTATATAAATAACAACTGATCGAACTATAAGGAGCCAAACAAATATATGCAAACATTTCCTTTCCTCTCGTGTAAAATAAAGTGGATTGATTCGGTGCATAAACCAATCATTGTACAAAGATTATATTATATACTGTTGTATAGCTCAAGCTTGATTGTGAATAAACTGGATTATTCAAATTGGAATTTATATTTGCAGTAATTAATATGATCATCAATGCAAGATCATACATTTAGCTTCAGTATTTCTTCTCGGGTGGTGTACTGGCCTAATATGCATATTTATTTAACGCCTAAATCAAATGTTCTATACGATACAATGTGGCAATTAATCAATTATGTAAATTAGACATTTGGATATGTTATTATTAAAAGCTTCACAATTACCCTAATACACATAGGTTAGATCAGCATTCAATTTTGTCATCCGAGGTGACTTACCTTGAATTAGCCAGGAATTTCTTCTTGCTATACCTGTTACGTCTTCTAGTATAAGTCAAATATTGCAGTTTGAGAGCTATCATAAAATTACTGTTACTTTCTTTTTGTCTGCGTGCATTGGATTTTTCGAGGAAAAGGCAAGTTTGCTTCATGAATTGTTGAAATATTAAAGTGAAATACTTCGGTAAGTTCATCATTTCATAACAGTTTAACGTTCACCACATAAGTTTGACACGCTGACCTAATTTCCATTTCGCTCGTAATTTATACACGTGTTATACACTTCAACGGTATTGCGATGTAGGTGGTATGTGTATGTTAGGATAAACACCAGTTAGGTTATGCACAGCATGTTTTGCAATGTGACGATTGAATATAGGCATACAACATTACCGTGAAACGTATTTAAGAGGACATTGACTTGAATCTTCTTCGATTATTCGAGCATGTACTTTAAGAAATGGGGTTTGAAGTGACTCGATTTAATATATTTATTCCAATTTACAGTCTATCAACAAAATGTGAAATTATTAAAAGATACAGTTTCCGAACGACTTCTTGTACCTACTGTATTAGATTAGCCTTTTCGCCATCAAAGATAGAAAATATCGATCACGTGACAAACCGTAAAATGCTGCTGATCACAATTATAGTGTCATGACTTCATCATGGACAGTAATGGTCAACAACAAACACACTTTGTATTCTAAAGTACAGAGAGTGTTGCAGTTACGATATTATTGTTGTATTGCAGCTTGAATTATGACTAAAGAATTTCCCAGCCACTTTTACAGTTTGGATTAAAGGTGGTCATTATCTAACTTGAGTTAATAGCCAGGATCGTCGTGTGATCACAGTCGGCGAGGACTTATTTATAATAGTGAATGGATGGTACGAGCGCTGGACTGTATAGGAATTCGTGTTGACAGTAGTGTATATCATTGCTCATTTATTAATAATCCTTAATGGGACAAGTGAGCCAAATGACTCAGTTAAGACAAGCAGAATGCTCACACGTCTTCACAGTTGGAAGGAGACCATTGCGAAATTGCGAGTAGCTACCGGAAAATTCAGCCATAGCGAGGAGGAATGCTGATGCCCGTGATCAATGAAGGGTCAATGCGTGAAATATCAGTTACAGTCTTTTATAGGCCAAAATCACTTGTCGAATTTGCCTGCGTAAATAGCCAGAATCTTCCTGTGATCACAATCAGGACCAGTCTTGAAATCAGCCAGAGAAGAATCTGTTTAGTGTGTTTAGCCTGGGCCAAACTGGCCTACATCCTTGATCTTTTCTACCCAAAAGTTAGGTCAATTCCAGCAAAGTAAGAATGTTTGGTGAAGATTCGTTGAAAATTTACGAAAATGTTGTTTGCTTAACATATACGGTACTTGTCGAATTCATCAAGAAAAAATGCTAAAATTATTAGCGATATAATATTTACCGGAGGCTTTCAACATTTTAAAATAAGAAGTGACAAGTTTAACAGATTCTAGCAAATTTCATAAATTTTGGCGTAGGGATTTTGTATTGAAAAAAGCCATGCGACGAATAATACAACATGCACGGCAATATTGGGCTACAATTCGTAAATCGTGCTATTCAACTACGAAATGAATGAAGTACCATTACTTCACGTTGACTTAACAGATAAAGCTGATGAACGGAGCTATGTCCGCACCGCATAGGGCCGGATTAAGATATGTATGGGTCTGGGAAACCGGGCACATGGGGGGCGCTTTTTGGTTATTTGACGATCTACCGGGATTCGTGCTTTTCGATAACTCGCTCCAATCTATACAACAATTTTATTATTTCACCAGTATTTTTCATTTTCTTTTTTGTTATAGGTTATTTTACCTATTATTTGGGGAAATTTTGTGCGTATGCACGTGCCCAGATTGCCCCCAATCCTTAATCCGGGCCTGATTGCCTATAGCGATATTTATATGGAATGCTTAGGCTATATGGAGAAGTAGCTTAGGCTGTGTCGTGCCATAAGTTTAATTGGCTCTGTCAGTTTTCAGTGGACCACGAGAAAATCGACAAAAGGAATAGCCTATCTGTCCACTTCATTTCCGCATTTAATGCCCTTGTAATACACTTCCATAGCATTGTGCTTATACTTGTCAAAGCCCGTCCGTCGCCATTCATTCGACAACAATGATCTTGTGTTGCCGTCTGTATGTAGCACAGTACCTGATGTGCATTACATTTTCTGTCACCAGAGATATTTGTGACCTCTAAATTAGGTGTAAAATATATCTATATATGTAATGACGTATATAGGCCTACTATCACCCCACGCTGAGATATCGCTTCCAAGTTTTCGTTTCAAAATGTTTGAGGTGCTGAGGGAGTCGTTTCGTTTACTCCCTGCAGGCTAGTTATTCGTAACCTCCATAGTATTGCTCGGCACAAAGCGTCATATATCTACCCCAACGACAGAGGGCTCGAGATGTCCACGTTCTCTAAACAAAGTTATACGTTCTATGACCAGCCATACGAAGCACATCTCTGGACCAACGTCTACCAGATTCAAAGTGGAATAGTGCATGATACTATCGTAAATAGTCAGTTGATGATTCGTAGTTAATGCCAATTAACCAGTTGCCACAGAACTCCGGTAGCCTGCGTATCCGATTTGGTTTACGAGCCGAACCTCCGAAGTGTGGAACACTGGCAGTTACATTAATCACCCCTAACCGCAACACAACGCATAGGGATACGACTTCCCACTCGACAAATTCCAAGTTATGTGACAGACAACATTTAGTTTAGGAAGCCAGAAAGTTGTAATACGCCGAGGTAGTGGGATGAGGTATACCCACAATATTTCCGCGGCTGATGATTTGTTCTTTGGCTAGTTAATCCATTAATCGCATCACAATTACCATTTGTTGAACTATTTTAATCATTTCAGTTCTGACGTCGATACAAGATGCACACATCTTTTGTTCCCAGGATCAGTTTGTTTGTGATAGCCCTTCGGTTTTTGGGGGTCCATTCAGCGCCCGCACTAGACCCTCCACCAGGGCCGAATGAAAACATCAGGATGGATCCCATACCGGTGCAAGTTGGGCTACTACGGGATCTAAGCAACATGAAAGTAAGTATACTTTTACTTTTTAATGAATTTTCAACAAATCGATTTCATGCCTCGGGATGCCCATGTGGAGAGATAATCTCTCCTAATTTATTCGGCCATACCCCTTATCGGACACTTTTACTGAACAATAGAGCAGCAAAGCACAGACAGAATAATACATTTATAATTGTTTCCATCTTACTTATTCCTTGATCACATATATAAACAGTAACATGTGAAGCAAATAGTTACATATATCTATCAGCCTATATGTTACTTATGGTCCCTTTTATTTATATTTAAAATGAATGCGTACTTACAATGGCATAATATTTGACTGTAAATGGCGTACCATTGTACCAATGCTATTGTTATTAAAGAGTAAATTGCCAAGTGAATTGATAGCAATCAATATCCATTTACATTCCATTCCGACATGTCATAATCACTGCATAATCAATGGTTGTATTCTGGTTACATCTCCCACCTGTTCTGACCTGACGTCATTAATAATGTTATCCTGTTTTCTCTAATTACCAAATGATGGACCTCGAAATTGCAATGTCAACTATACTTGCTCTAAGAGTCACAAGTTGAAATATATACTTTGGTAAAAGGCTTTCTCCTGCTAGATCGTCAAGGTAATATGTTATGGTCCTTGACCAACTATAATCGTGATGACCATCTCACTCGGATCAGCTGATAGTCTCATGGAACATATCAGGCATCTTTTAAATATTTATTAGATCACATATCAACAGTTATAAGTTATAACCGTGGATGAGCTGCAACTGACGAACCAATGTTAATTATCGGCACGAATTAAAACAATATTTATATGGCTTCCGGCTATTACCGGTACAATTTATTTAACAAGACACGAACAATTACACTAAATCAGTGCTAGTATCAACATTCCGAGACAATGACCTATAGTCACCCAATACACCATCTTATGATGAGAGGGGTCTCCTCCATAGATCATCAAGGGACTCGTGACTTAAGATTTATTTTATATGATTCATTTAAAGGGTACAGGAGAAGTTCAGAACTGCTTGATATTTTATGGGGTGAGGTCATTTGGATATGTTGAAGTCGGAGGTCCTAAGGTCATATTGGTCCAAAATATTAATGAAAGCAAACATTTAGGAACTATTTTGTTATTTTTCTCCCCCCCCCCTTAAAAAAAGGTAATTTGGTGTTCTATAAAAGACGCCAACAACCCCCAGATAGGCTTATACGTTTCTAAATATGCCTTGTTTGAACTCGACTGATTCAGTAGATTTCGTACAGTTCGGGTTAAAGTACAGACCATGGTCCGTGCTCACTTGTAGCCGTGATGACTATCTCACCGATAATCAATTATGCCAGGCATATTTTAATTTAATTACATGCATTAATTAAAACAAATAAAATAAAGTAAAATAAATATTTTTTCGATCCAATTTTCAGTATACGTGTCCTTCTCCCGTTCAATTCGATCGGCTATTATCACTTCAAAATTGGACCATGCATTTGCTTAACTTAGTACATCATATTCCCTGTTGAAAATAAGTCATTCGCCTCCGGGTATTCTTTCAGCTGTCCAATTTACCGGGCATGAAATCTGACAGGTCTAAGAAACGTTCCTGGATGGTCTATAGAGCGACCGTTAATATATACCAACCATTATCCATGTCATAATAGTATATTCAACATCCCATGTTAATACTATACATTTCCCGTGGGCTTCGCAGCCTATACCCTAGAAGATATCTACCTGTCTATGAACAAGTTTCAAGAGGATCACTGATGGGTATGTTCATGTCATTTTCCGGGTGAAGGACTTTTATCAAAGTACGGTCTCACGCTGTGAAAGGAGTCGTGGATTTCACATTTAGTCAATCCAGATACTACGGGTTACGTTGGATTATTAACCTTGAAAAGTGCCGGTTATTTAAAGTGCTTCGATAAGAATGTAGACCCATCAACTTCAAACATCACATAGAACAAAACATACGTCATGAACGTTCGTTAAATTTGGCTAATTGAGTTTGAAACAAGGCAGAAATAATTTCCGAGTGTTGTTAATAACTGATGGTATCAGATTTAATGGATATGAATATATGTATGTAAGCTGTGGTATATAGATGTTGCTACAAGTCTTGAAATTGACGCGAACTGATAAATTTATCATCGTTTGAATAATGCCATAACATCTATAGGTTTATAGGAGCTTCATAGTTGTATTTGAAATGCATGCACCTTTCTAGATCCGACCTACCTCATTCGGTAAACAGCTGGTAGCATAACGAGAGTGATTGAAGTGATTATATTGCCTTATTGCTTTATCATAACAAAGGTTACCCAAACTAATTAATGTTACACATAGTGATGTGTTTAATAACTTTAATAACTTTAATAATTATTCTCAATTATCTTCACTCAAAATACTGTATCATGCTGTACCATATTCTAGAATATACCGGAATCAGTTCTGCTAACAGGGTGGCGCAAACTTTGGGCCGGATGCCCAACCCCCTGTCGGGAAGTGTTCTTCTAGACATGACACAATACTTCCTCCCCTCACACTTAACCTAGTATAGAGACGACACGGGACTGACTGAAAAAATGATCGGAGAAGCTGGCTATAGCCCGTCGGGCAAAGCCTGGCGCCGCCATTTGTTCATCATTGTACAGGATGTGATTTGAAGCCAAAGTACTAACGAGTGGGTGTAAGAGCGACGAGCACGTTCTAGCCACGCGCTTCTCTGTCAGATCCATTATTTTGTTCAGGTGAACATGAAAGATATTGTGGCAATTATTTAACTGTCGATGAATCAACCGGAATGGCTGGCTGTATATGTACAAGCATGGGCGTAGGAGCACTATTTCATTTGGGGGAGCTGTAATCATTTGCCCGAAAATATTGCCACCCAGCTAGTGGCAAAAGTGGGGTGGCGGCAGGCGCGTAGCCAGACT
>JAODAF010134353.1:0-10433 GCA_027574765.1 Molpadia intermedia | reverse complement strand
TATACTTTCTAATAGTTTAATATTTCTGTAACACTGTGTTCAATGAGCTTCATATTTCATTTAATTAAAATATATAATAATTCCTACAATATCCTATTGCATTACATATTTCGATCTCTCAGGTATAGTAACAAGGTCACAAATTTTGCGCCATTGGAACACTTCCTTTTGCTCAGTGTAAAGCAGTTGCTAAGTGCGAAAACGTATTATGAATTGTTGGGATTGAAAGCAGCTGTTTTACAGAATGTTACGTGCAATTCAAGGGGGGTTGAAGGGCAGGTAAATTGCTAATTAGACATTCACATTAGACTCAACAGACAGAAATGATATATTGACTTCCTGTGATTTTTCGTGAGGCACACTTTTTTCAGGGTGAACAAGTTTCATGGATGAGTTTTAGAAACCTTAGAAACCCAAACCCTAGCCTCTTCGTCATGGCTGTAGGAGGCGGGGGAATTTTTTGGGGGCCATAATCGGGCAGAAATCTTGCCTCAGTCGGGGAAAACGGAACCCCCCATGTCTGGGCAATAATTCTGCCCAAAGAAAAGAAGAGGATATTCTCGGGCAAAACCGAACTTTTCCACCATTGGACGGAGCGCCACCCATCTTGGCAATAATTTGGTTCCAAGAAAAGAATAGTAAAGTTGCTATTCTCTGACAAAACGGAACGTTTCCACTTCTGGACGGAGCGACTACCGCCCCGCCCCACCCCTCTGGGCAATAATTTGGTTCAAAGGTAGTTATCTGAAGCCAAAATGTCACCGCCCCCCCCTTGAACACAATGGTCCCCTATTGCCATGCTCCTGGTGTAAAAATCCTTTTTGCTACAATATTGTGTCATGTATGTATGTAGATGTTGGTCATTGTTCAGACACTACTTGTTTACCTTTCAGAGTAGACTATGAATCACTTTGATTATAAACCCTAGTGCAGGCCTCCTTTTTGTTGAAAATATCATGATATGCTTGTAATGTTATCTCCCATTAAGAGGATCACTATGCTCATATTACCTTTAGAGAGCCCCTTCACTGACAAATATGAATTTTGTGACATGCATGTATTTGCCCTTGATGACACTTCATACCAAGATGCTTTCCAAAAATATACAAAATCGATAGAAGTTTTGTTATGACATTTTGAACATTGCTGAAGGGCAGTTGGTGGCACTGATAAACAAAACATCAGGGCCATGTCTGTAATTGTTACATTTCCTGAAAATAAATTCAATAAAAAATGGGGCCATGACAGAATCACCATAAGCAAAATGTTTAAGATGCAGTATACTGTACTGAATAATGGAATTTGAGGACCAATACTGTCTTCTGATACACTTTATTGGGTTTATTGCCTCCTGCTGACCTCAGTAAAAGTGAATGCAACATGCATGCATCATTTATGATGCAGTTGAACCCTTTGGGACTGAATTAATTATGTGTAATGTTCACTTGAAGCTGAATTAATTTGACAGAAATTGAAAATTTTAAATTATAATTTTTCTCCCAAAAATTAAATCAACAAGAAAGTATTTTTTTGGAGAAAGTGATGAACATGAAAGTTGTTCAGCATAACTTGCTCTGTCATATCATATATTTCATATATATATCAATTGACAAATATTTGGTGAAAAAGTTGTATTTGAAGTAAAATATGCAAATTTATGCAAATTTTGACCTTTTTTGGTATTGTTCATACTGTACATCATTTTGGCCAGCTTTACAAAAGTAAATGTTTACTTTACATACTAGTCTTGTGCAAAGTTATTGTAGAGAAAAGAATGCAAGAAATGAATGCAGAGCAAAAGAATTTCCGGTCCTCTGAAGTAAAAACAATGGGAACACTAGGTCCTCGGACAGAAAACAAAGGCAGGTTTATTGTCAAGATAAAAGTTCAAATACAAAGAAAATTTCAATGGGGTCCTCTGACTGTATGAAAAACCACTTTGTTTGTGCATGTACTTCTTGCTTGACTAGTCTTCAGAGGACCAAAAGAATTTCAAAGTTCTCGGAAGGAAATTCAATGGAACAATAATTATGTCCTCAGAAGGATTACAAAATTGTCAATTTATGGTTTGGAGCCAAATACGAAGGTTATTTCAGAGAATTAGTGCTCTCACTGAATGTCATGACAATTTGTGTGTGGGTGTGCATACATGTATTTGTTTGACTAGTCTGCAGAGGACCTAGACAAAAAGAATTTGAAGTCCTCGGTAGGAAATATAATGGGAACAATTAGTCCTCGATAGGAATACAAAAGAGAGTTTATTGTCAAGGTTAGGGTCTAGGGTTCAAATACAAACAAAATTTCTAAAGAGTCCTCAGGCTGTATGTAAAACGAAGATGTGTGTTTGTGTGTGTTTGTGACACTTTAACTCAACTAGGGAAGAAGCTGGATTTAAGTCATGTTTGGTGTATAGAGCCACCATAGTGAGAAGATAAGCCCTATTGTTTTTGGTGCCGATATCATGCATATTAATGAGGGTTACGGGGTAAAATTGTTGCAACTCCGCAACCGTAAGTCGGATTATAATCAAACTCGGTGTGTAGGTTGATAATGGATACATGTTGTGATTTGTGTAATAATTAAAGGTCAAAATCTTCAAATTGCTGTAATTCTTCAACCGTATGTTGGATTGTATTCAAAGTTGGTGTATTGTTGTAGGTTGATAGTGGATACATGTAGTGTTGTGCATTAATTAATTAGATGACCAGGTCGAAGGTCAATATATTTAAATTGCTGTAACTCTGCAATTGTAAATCAGATTATAATCAAATTTGATATGTAGTTGTAGGTTGGTAGTGGGTCCATGACGTGATTTGTGTTAATTAATTAGATGACAAGGTCAAAAGTCATTGAAGGTCAAAGACTAAAAACCTTTCAATCAAGCTAAACTCAACATTGCCAACATTGTGAGTAGAAGAAATGATTTGATTTTAGTTGAAGCCAAAGGTCAATTAAAGCCAACATTGTTGGTTCATAACTCACCTTTAATTTAATGAGTAGAAGAATGCTTTCGGTTTTAATAGTAGCTGAAGGTCATTTAAGGTCAACACTGCATGAAAACCTTGTAATCAGGCAAACACAACAATGCTAACTAGGATGATTCTCATGGTCAGTATGTTGATCACTTTTAGTGTGAAGAAGAACGCTGTTGATTTTAGTAGAGGTCAACAGAGGTCAAACACTGAAAACTTTCTAACAGGCTATTAACTCAACAACATGCAAACTTTGATAAACCTCATAGTTGGGTATGTGTATCTCTGATAATGAGTAGAAGAAATGTCTTGATTTTAGTTGAGGTCAAAGGTCAATGGAGGTAAAAAACTAAACCTAAACTTAACGATGTAAACCCACTAGTTGGTACATAGGTCCCTTTTAGTGAGTAGAAGAATGCTTTTGATTTTAGTTAAAGTCAACGGTCATGTAAGGTCACACCCACTAGTTGGTACATAGGTCCCTTTTAGTGAGTAGAAGAATGCTTTTGATTTTAGTTAAGGTCAACGGTCATGTAAGGTCACAAAGGTCAACAATGCCTACTTACCTACAATGTATACTTGGTATGTTTTACTCCAATGGTGAGTAGGATGGTACTACAATTAATTTTATTAGAGAATGGAGCTCAAAGGTTTAATTGAAGGTCAATAGAGGCACTACAAATAGTGGTCACAAAATGAACAGCTGAGCAGTGCTAAATAGATGCACAATAAAATTAATTCCTCACTTTTAATCACTGTACCATAGTCCATAGTATAGCCTTTATAGATGATATGTTTATTTAGTAGCTAGAAAGAGTTTAAAATACTACTGTATTACATTTTGCAACAGCATGTTTTAATTATTAGGAGAATGAGGGATATCTAGACCGGGTTGTTTTAATTCAAGAAATTTCTGATTAAAAAGTGCCAGGACATATTTGTTCCATCTGGGAAGAGGAGTTGCAGGGGAATGAGAGGGGCCGGAAGTATGATGAGGACAAATAATTTCCATCTGGGATGTCCTAGGCGTTAATTTTGTGCAAGGTCTATGGGTGAGTTCTAGCTTCTAGGGTTGTTATTTTTAAAACCAAACAAGGGGGAGTATGGCCATTTACATATGAATTTAAATAAATATCCAGTGTTTCAGGAAATTTAAAACTCACCAACCTGTAAAAGATAATCACACTTTTGTACGAAGCATGAAGCTTGATTTAGCGACAGGAAAAAATAGGCCATGGATGACGATTACCATGTAGTATGGATATGTGACTGTTTTGCCTTCTTCAAATAAGCTAGTACAGTATATATGCATATATATAAGGAAGAATGGGCACACTCCCTGCTACTACGGGTCACCGACCCATTACCCATAATGCCTTAGACGCCATCTTTCTTCCTTCCGCTATTACGGATTTACAGTGGTACTTTCTGTTTCATTATATTTTTTCCTTGCATGTGCTTGTTTACAGTGTAATTAAAGTGTGTTACAGGTTGGTACTGACTAAAGAAACGGAGAAATGCTATGACTACAGTTCTTTACAAAGACTTATATTTTATATGCCTAAGGTCATAACTTGATCTATTTTTCAACCTTGGAGACTCATTTAAGTTTACCCAATTAGCTTTCTTAACCCGCATGATGCAGTTTATCATATTACCCGAGGATCGAAATCCTGAAATCAGTTTAGTGCTTGACGAATTGAGAGCTGAATTGCGGTTTGCAGTAGCAGCACTATAGCGTCATGCTTGAATGAATAATTAAATGAAAACATGACCAAGATTGCATCATCAAATTCTAGGAAAAAGCAATACTAGGGAGGAAATGAAATAAAAGGAATCACTGTTACATTATAGACTATGTGCCTGGTCAACTGAACCTAGGCAGCCTTAAAAAAAAAAGCATTGCAGATTGCGGCACGTAGGCTACACATATGGAATAAAGCTTAGCTGTGTATTACCTCTGCATACTGCAATACACTCACATTGCTTTATCGCAGGTTTGTTTTTCCAATCAGCCAATTGACATTGGGGTTGTTGTAGTATAGTTGTCAGTTCAAAATATTGATGGCTGTGCAGTATTGTTTATGTACAGTACATTATAACACATACCGATTGCATGAAACATATATAACTGTATAATTGACCCCCGTCAGGGAAACTAGCCCTCATCGGAGAGAAGCTAGCCCCCCAGCCCCCCCCGTCCCTGTCAGAGAAAGCTATCCTCCTCTCAACAAATCCTGGCACCACCATCCTGTTTTCATTTGATTTGGGTTATATTCCATATTATTTCAAAAGCAAATATCATAATAAAGGCCTGTAACAAAATGATCCATTTCCTTGTCGTTTAAAATTCAGGTCCTAAGCTTTCTTCTGTCTCTAGACAGGATGTTTTTGAAATGTTTCAACTCTCCAGAGTTTAAAAGGTTTTCCTATTAATGTCAACTACATGTGGCGGCTTTCCTCCTCTAATTCCCTCGAAAAATTTCAAGCTGTGAAGATTTGTGAGTCATCTTAGGTGAGGGGAGAAATCTACAGAGTACTAATATAAAGTTGAAATATAAAATGAGAATAAATGAATAAAAATAAAATAAATAAATAAATAAAATGAGAATATTTTAAAAGAATAAAATATGAAATGCTATTCCTTCAATTTAATTTAAATTAATGATATGCCACTAGAATGATGCAATTTAGATGCAGACTCAGTTCAACATTGTACAGTAACAGTGGTTTATACTGATTCATAAATCTGTTGACGCTCAAACGCAATGAGATTGTGGATTAGCATATATGACAAAGATGCTTACTGTAAGAAGATAACAAGGCAATGCTGGTATTTAGCTCTAGACTAGGTTTCTAGGGGTAGCTAGGTTGTTTAAGGGGGGACACATGGAATGAACATACCGGTACATGAAACTGATGAAGCAATCCAGTACTGTTCTGTAAATTCTGTATTGTATTCCTACTAAGCTTTCCTGTTAAGTTTAAATCTTTCTTTACCTGGGCCAAAACACTCCTTTATTACTCCCAGAAAATGCTTCCAAATGCTCTAAATAAAGTTACAAACATTGGACAAAAATATATTAACGACCCTCAATTCAGGACTGAACAGGCTGTAAAAATTAGGAAGCTGTATTAACAGGAAAGTTTGTACAATGTTACCTGTATGAAATAAAAGTTTCCAAATGCCACCACAGTTACTGTATTTAAAATGGTTTGGAATTCTGTTATTCTACCAATGTACTGAAACTTACTAGCTGAAAAAAAAAATAAGTCCATTGCCCCTGTTCCTCTAAATACCTCCACTTGAATTGGTAAATATGACAAGTGCGGTAGAAGGTTACTTGATCAAACTTCAGATTTGAAAAGGTTTCAAGCACTATACAGACTACGTGCCTGGTCTACTGATCCAAGGCCGCCTGTAACCTAGGTAATAGCTTATAAGTTCATAAATGTATATATTGGCATGAGAATTTCAGACATGCCAATATAATTTTCTGTAATAAAATTTCCATATCGTATATACTTATAACGTTGGCAGTATACAATTTCTATAATGTGTTATTTACAGTGCTTACTAAATTACATTGCTGATATATCTATTTACAGCACTTACTAACTTACCTTGTTGATACATCAATATAGCATATTCCTAGCCACTAGCATTATTCGAAAGGAAACTGGTCACTCTACATTCCCTAGCGGCCGTTACCTCTGTGACCTCGGCCAGAGGGCGCCCCATTCTTATTCCTTCCGCTCATGTCAATTACATTGCTGATATATATCTATATAGCACTAGCTTAATCGCTTAAAGAATTCACTTTCATTAAATGAATTAATTAAATTAAATTTTTCATCAAAATACAAATTGTACAATATATTATGCCTTTCTCCCCCTCAGACAAGAAGGCAGTGCATAATCATTGATCATGACTCCCAAATGATTTGACTAATTGAAAAACTTGAAATATATGAATATATTACTATAGTTCATTCCATGTCTAATATGCTATATATACTGTAAATGTATATAATTGTCAGTGCATGCCAATGGAAATGCCAATATTTCCAAATAGGTGCGGAAGGGGGATATAGGATGCAAATCAATTATTTTTGTGGAGGTCCATCCTGAGAGAGGGGTGTAAGGGGTGGGGGTTCCCCCTCCTGTTCATGAAATGTTTTGCATAATTGAGGATGCTCAGAATTAAATTTATTTAAGAATTTTCCTTCTTTTCATAATTTTAGCAATAAACAAGATTAATTTTACATTATAGTTACTTACCATATTGATATATCAATATAGCATATTCTAACTTACTAACCTATTCTCGGAAGGAAAAGTGGTCATGTTCACAATGACTTGGGTCGTCACTTCCTTGACGCCATCTTTACTCCTTATAAATGAATCAGTGCTTGGGAGTCTGTCAGTGGGGACCTGTTCCCCCCCCTGCCCGGATCGTCTACTACATGTGGCTCATTAAGCTACATAATTTCATCATGTTTGCATAACCTGTTTTATGTAGTGATTAACTTTTCCTCTGTAGACTATACCTTTATTCTTTACTGTATCTATTCTGCATTTCCTGTTCCTTTTCTACGTTAAACTGCCATAATTTATTTATAATTGCTCATATATAAGCAAGCTAGGTTTCCTAGAAGTCATATCGAAAGAAAAAAAAACAGATTAAGTTAATAAATTGATGTCTGTTGCAAGTAAATGTCTAGGAAAAATTACCATCGTAAATCATTTTGTAATTTGAAATGGAATAACCTTTAATAACCTCGTAGGCTTGTAGCCATGGACCTGCTGACTATGGAGATATTTCAGCTGACTTACGGAGAAATGCCAATTAATTTCAGATTTTCAAAATTGAAGGGAAATTATTTCCTTATTTTGCACAGTGTTTCACATTCTTATTGACTGTGACTTACTCCTGAAGAAATCACTAGTATCAGCCCATTATTTTGACTAAATTCTGTAGATTTCCATCCCTGTTAGTGCATATTTTCTGTAGGGAAATTATATTAAAGGTTTTCTAGGTTTCCTAGAAATCATATTGGAGAAACAGATATGACACAATTTCTTTGTAGTTGCTCAAATTCGTAACATTAATAAAGCAAGCTAGGTTTCCTAGAAATCATATTTGAAAAACAGATTAAGTTTAATAAATTGATCTGTATGCTGGTTTAGAATATTGAAATTTTTTTAAATTGTCTAGGGAAAGTTACCATCGTATATCTTTTTGTAATTTGGAATGGAATAACCTGTAACCTCATAGCCATGGACCTGCTGACTATGGAGATATGCCAATTAATTTCAGCTTTTCAAAAGTGAAGGGAAATTATTTCATTATTTTTCCCTCCAGTATATTCCACCTAGGTTTATCTTTGGCATGCCTTTGAATGTATCCATGTCTATGTACAGTGTTTACTAACATACTTCCTGATATATCTATTTAGCATATTTTAACCTACTAGCACTAGTGGTCACATTCACCTCCTATTGGGCAGTCATGATTGTGATTTAGACTTCATGGGTGACTCTTTGGAACTCAGTTGGCACTCCTGATATCAAGGGCTATAATATAACCTAAATATGCCCACTTTAGATATTAGAGTTACACCTACTTGTAACATTACACTAAGTGTAATGTCAACAATTTTCTCCACAAGCCTGATAGATTCTTCATATTTCACCCTTTGGGATAAAATTCTGTGCATTCTTGACAACTTTATTTTCCAACTTTGTCACTGAAATGTCAACATGGGTCTGGTGTTTCATGTCATTGATTGATAATAAATACTACAGGATGTCTCTGGGTGGAGAGAAATATTTGGTCATGCATACTACCTTCTCAATTAACAAATACTTTACAGGTCTGTGCACAAGTGTAACTTGACAAGGATTTTTTCTTTTTGGTTTTGGTTCTAATGCTGAAGTCAAGTTGGCATGTGTGTATGTGCACCTTTGCTTGTAAACACGATATCTTCAGAAGGACAAGATGGATTGATGTTATACTTGGTATATATGTCAGCCACAATGAGTACATAGTCCCTATTGTTTTGGTGCAGCTCTCTTGAGTGGACAGGGCCTAATGTAAAAGCCTTAAATTGCCAATAACTTTGCAACCAAATGTCCGATTATCTTCATACTTGGTATGATTATGTCATGCTCATGTAATCAATAAAATCTTATTAATATTCTTGAATGGGCGGGGCTAGAATGTTATCACAGTAAAAAGCTTGTATTCACAGCACTTACTTGTTCTTACCCTGCTCACATCCAAATAGCATATTCTTGCCTAGCTAGTCTAATTACGGAAGGAAGAATGGGCCTATAAACATAACATTCTTAATCAACATAATATATTAGTAATAAGAATGAACTCATCTGCTGGTGTGCAGCTCAAAATGGCAACCTAGCACCTGTCCATATAGCCTAGTATTTTATGCAGTTACAGTGTTCTCTGTATACTTTTACATGCATCATAAAAAAATTGTTATGGCACCTTTTCACCACCGTAGTGCATTGGTGGAAAAGTTATGAAATTATCAAAGTATTGATTTTTGGCCTCTTGAGCAACAACAAATTGTGTGAATCTCATGTACTACGAATTCCACTATATTCACTTTTGCATTCTTTTTGGCATCTGTTTGATACCTGAAAAGCAACATTTGAAATAGAGGGCAGCATTGCAGAATAACAAGAACATAATTGTTGATTAAGAGACAGCTAATCTGAAATACTGCCCTCTATTCAAAAAACTTTTTAACACAAAAAAATTTGCACTATTAAATACTAAACACACACAGCTAACTAATGGTTCCTAATATATGGCATTGAAAGAATGGTAATAACATCTATGTGGGTCGAAATTTTGAAGGAAAGGGGGATTTGTAGTAACCATATCATATCATAAGTAGTTTCTTGCCAGAATGGCTTAATCTAGGCCAACACATTAAAATCTCTTGATACAACTTTGAGAGGGATGAAGGAGGTGCTCAAGGTTACACATAGTAAACATGTATTGTTGCATCTGTGTACAGGAGCTACAATTAATACCAAAGAGCAGCATATATGAAAGGGAGGGCAGCATTGCAGAATAACAGCAACAACATTATTTATCAAGAGATAGATAATCACAAATACTGCCCTCTAGTATACACTCTTGCAAGAGAATTCTAGAAGAAAACGTGCTTGGAAAATTTGTACAGTGATATGAAAAGAATATGTGCTCTATTTGAATCAAAGATAAGAAAAACAATTTTTTAATAATGACAGCTTATCTAATAACAGTATCATGATCGTTCCTCTGCACCAAAAAGTATCAAAGGTTTAGGAATGTCCTCATTCTTGTTAGATTTCTTTGATTTTAAAGGATATTCAGTCAAAGGCTATTTGGTAAGATTACTTCCATATTGCTAGCAATCTGTACTGTATGTGTTTGTTCAGCCCCCCCC
>JAODAF010134242.1:0-10433 GCA_027574765.1 Molpadia intermedia | reverse complement strand
ACAGTCTCATTTTATTTCTTGTAGAACGCATTTCCTTTTCTTTCAACAGGAAATTGAAACAGAACACCTTTGTACTGTGAGTAGAGTTTGTCATCAATTTAGGATAAAGAAGATGAACGATTCCACAAGCCCTGGTGTTATTGACATTACTTTGAGGATATTACATCATGAGAAGGTTTTGGCAGATATGTTACTAAAGACAAATGTGAGTTTTATTTCTAATAATAAAGGCCATTTTGGGTAAGTAGAAAAATATCATTAATATAAATACATTGCTAAATATATTAGAATCATCATATATGGGTTTATGTTTGTCCTGGTAATATGTCAAAGTAACAAATGTTACACTGATATTAGCATTAAATTAAAACATTAAACACATATGTCAATGCAGATCTTGGGGAGTCAGAGGCAATAACATAAGAGCAAAGTATTTAAAATTATGTAACAATCTTAAGAATAACTAACGCTTATGTTTTCATCATTACAAAACTTCAAAAACAATATATAGTAATAATACATACTGAACATACATGTATTAATAAAGTATCTATTGACATATTTATAGAAAGTTGATACTCTTAGTTAACTGTTAATGTTTATGTTGAACACCAATATTCTAAAAATGTTAATTTATGTTACTTAAGCTGAAACCTGGGTACAATGCATGTTTGTGAGAACAGTTTTAATTTAGCCAATCATGATCATCCGGCGGGCCTGTTTTAAATTTTATCTGGATTAATAATGTACATATGCTATTTATTTTTAGTATTTCTTTACATATCTTTTTTAATAGTTCAAAAGCCTTCTCGTTTCCCAAGAAAGTATTGGAATTCTAGTCAATTGTGATAACCCAGGTAAGTTTGTTAAACACCAATGCTGAGATGTTACTTTATGTCATTGGTACTACATTGGAATGAATACCAGAATAAATACCGCATTTGGCTTTGTTCTTTTGCTTCATTGTTAGTCTCAAGAATTGTTTGTTACACCAACCATGCATTAATATTTATGAGCATGCATGTAAAATGATCGCCTTCCACCAAGCATATATATATATCAAATACGATATTAGTCAATACTTCATTCTTGGGATATTGTGTTACGTTAAGATAATTTAGAGACCAAGGTATAAAAAAAAACGCTAATTAATGTGGTTTCGTCTGCACGTTTGTTGGCAACATGAGTAATGATTTTAATGTCAAGTAAATCAACATAAAGTATATACATGTTAGTTCATTTGTATGATTAAACCCTTCTGAACAGTGTTTTATTCATTTTAAACGTGTATACCATACAAATATGGTGTACATAACACAGCCAATATAAACAGTATGCCTTTTTTGCCTAACATACGTTTGTATGTTTGCTTAACAGATGATACTTAATATTATGTCACATACATTCCAATAATAGTAAGCGATAGCAATAGTTTGCAAGCATTGCCGGAAAGCAAGGTAACATTGATGTATTCTTTTATTCATCACCTTTTTTTCTTTCAGATTTAAAGCCATATGAAGAACTCAAAAGGAATATTTCATCTCAACTTAATCAGATTCAATGTGAAAAACTAGCCATGTATTTCGAACTGACTCCAGTTGAAAAGGAAACTATTACAGAAGATGCAGAACCAGGAAGGAGACTATTGAAGATCTTAGATGACCGAGAGGTTATAATGCCAAAGAGAATGGTTTGCTTATATAAAGGGTTAACAGCCATCCACCTTAATAAAGTTGCACGACTCATTCTGAAATACACAGACAGATCACATGATACTAAAAAGGTTGGTAATTTCACGCAGGATGAATGATTCATCAATACTTTTGTATCATAGTATCACAACATAGGTCAGGTTTTTTATTCCGATCAGGAATGTGTCTAGTTTCACTTACACTTTACTTAATTACTTAAATACGATTGGTTTTCCAATATATTACTAGATGTAAATACTTTATTGTTGGTAATTCTGATAACATTACTGCATCTTTCTATCCTTCAGAACATTGAACAGAAAACGGTGTCTACACCCCACAAACACAAAAAACTTGAAAGAGACGTAAAAACTCTGCTTGATGAAGGATTTAGCAAGTCTCAAATTGTTAAAGCTCTAGACCTTGCTCACAGACAGGTAGACATGGCAAGAAGCATTTTGCAGCTTATAATGAGGCCGATAGGTAGATATATAGTATATCACATTTATAGTAATTTACCGTATCCAGAGAAGTACTGCCAAATAGGCACAATATGTGCATTAAAAAGTATTTTTTAATGAATGGTACAAATTGGGTTCAGACCTGAGAAAAACCTGTAACTCCTTTGATGAGAAGAGTCCCAATATATGCTTGAAATATTGACATATTTGTGCTGTTTCAAAAATAATATATGTTTATGGCTATGGGATTGTATTTAAAAGAAAAACAATGTAAGCCATAAGTTATTCGAAAAGTACATTATGAAATAATATTTTTATTATGTCTGGAATATTATTTATGTTTATTCTTCCCTACAGATAATGTACATCTTCCATTTAAGCAATGCCTTTATAAGGAACAGTTCATTGATGAGTGTGGAGGCGTCATAGCAATAATAGAGGCTGGTGTTCATTTAGCTATACCAGAAGGCTGCCTACCCAAAGGAAGGATTGTTAGCTTGGCTGTTGTTACAGATCATGATGTTAAAGGACCTTTTGACGGAAGAAGTCCTCAGTTTTGTCCAATAATTAGATGTGGCCCTGAGTTGCTGAACTTGACAAAACCTTCTCGTTTACATGTACCTCACTGTGCTGTTGTTTCGCATAGAACAACAAAGGTTGATGCTTATTCTGGTGTAAATGATGGTGAGATTTCAGACTTTCTCATTTGTTTGTTGTGTAATCGTGGTAGGTTCATTCATTATTGTAGTCTCTGATAAAACGAAAACATTGGTATTGAGTGTCGATGGAGTTGAAATCTGGTGTAAATGTGCAGTTTAATGGGAAGTTATTTAAAGTTGCTTTATTTGAGTTTTCAAGGTCACTAAAAAATCACTTAAAACTTGGGATTAATCTCATTGTCGGTGTGTATATTGCTTGGTTGAGGTTAACGGTTATTGGAGGTCAAGAGAGGTCATATTCCTGATACATTGCCAACTTGGATTAATCTTTAAGTTGTTGATATTGTTTGCAAGAATCGCTCATGCGATTGGTAGAGGTCAAAGCCAACCTGGATTCACCTTACATTTGTCGTTTGTGCTGTTACATTGTCAAGTGGTCAAATTTATTTGAGTTCATAAATCAGGAAGACATGGTAGTCAGGGTAACTATGCCTACTTTGGTTAATTTATTCATATTCTGATTAAACAAACGCTTACAAATAAAATCTCAATGACACATGCGTATGTTATCATAGTGAGTGCACAATCCATTTTGTTTGGTAGATATCAAGATAGTCAACAATTGTAAAACTAGTTTTTTTTTTTTTTTTCCTGCAAGGAAACCACAAAGCCCTTTGGTTCCGATGCCGAAAGCAGCATCGGAACCTATGCAGTCTAGTCAGCATAGGCATGTATGTGTAAATGTCTAGAATCTGTCACCAATTCGCAAAACAATAAAAAACAATAATCATGAATTATGGAGACAATAACAAGGTTAGGGTAAATACAATACAAAACAACAAGTTTGTGTGTGTGCGTGTGTGTGTCTGTGAGTGTGTGTATGTAACTCCTGAGCTCAGTATCACCATAACTCAGGAACAAATAGTTGGTAGAATATCCATACTGTCTTTGGGGCTTATCTCGTGGATATTAATGAAGGGGTAGGGCTGACTAACATGTTTCATATCATTAATATTCATGAGTGGGCGGGCATAATTCTTAATTACTGAAGAAAAAAAAATGTTAACACAATAACTCATGTTGGATAGTTACTTTACTTGATATATTGGCCATAGTGAGTAGACAGTCTGGTGTCTATATTAATGAGTGGGATTTCTTGCAACCATTATACCGTCTTGCTTCATACTTGGTATGCTCGTGTTAGAAGAAAGTAGGTAAATGCTCTCATCAAAGCAACACATTTTATATCATTAATATTCAAGAGTGGGGCGGGGTTACTAATTTGTCGCTATATAGCTCGTTATAACCCACAAACTAAATGTTGGATAGTTACCATAGTTGACATATATATAGTTATATTTTGGTATCGGAACAATTAAATGTTTTTATGGTGTAGCTTTCTGGTTGCATTTTGTAGATGTGAAAGATCATTTGAGGTCAACTCAATAATTCCAATTGGTTTAATATCTTTATCGGTTTGCTGGTTGATTATATTGTGTAGCAGAAACATTTTTATTTTGCAGAGGTCAAAGGTCATTTGAGGTCAAATTACAAAAGCATTGAAATCTGGCTATATTAATATTGTCAACCTGGATTATCCTCTCAGATTTTGTGTATATTATATTTTGTTTATGCTTGTAATTCAACACGTTATTGCAAAACGTATACCACTGCAACGTTAAAATACATTCAGGAGGCATGTGAGGTTTGTACCATCGGTTTTTAATTGCCATTGTGATAACTTGACAAATGACAAATGGCACATTTGTTTGTTATTATGCGCAGGTCAAATTATCGATTGGAAGAAAGGGGTCCAAGTGGCTCAATGCACTATGATGCCAAATTATTTTGAAGTAGAGATACAGAAGTTTGGATTAATTAGTCTCCATGTGGAAGACTTAACTAACATACAGAAACGTCTACGAGTTATTCCCCTTATTAGCAGAATAAATAGTATTGCTGATGTATTGACTGTAACACTTTGGTTGTACAATGATGATGAAGAAGAACATAAGGTTAGTAATTAATTGTTTTACATAAAAATTAAACTCACTGTATTTCTATGTGTGTTTATCATAGCAATATAAGCTATATGTGGATATGAGCACATTGAACAATTTATAATTTATTTATTCCCTATTCATTAAATGCACCTTTGTGATTGTGCAATAAATATGTAGCAGAACACAACGTATGTAACTTACTGCTATACTTATACGATTGTGTTGCTATACAATCGTTTCATTAATCTTATTAATGATTTTAATTAATATTTCAGAGGCTTATGCATGACGAACTTGTGCGCGGTAAATTAGAATTGGATAATTACGTCGTCTTAAATTTGAAGAAACTAGAGAGATCCATATGTGTTCATATCATAGAAGAAGGTCATCAATTTGCTCCTATTAAACAGGTAGGTGAGTGTGCAACGTATGATAAATGCAATAACTCTGTACCCAAATATGCTAACTCTGGCTAAAGTATTTCCCTATTATTTTCTTCATCAAATATCGTTTTCATGATGACGAGCTACATATGTTTTAATCATAACGTATAATTGTTAAGCAGGTGATTGTTTAAAGTGTTGATGTCATACCCCCCACCCCTGTATGACATATCAACCATGAGATAAATATCATAGCAATTAAGTGTAAAACATAACAATTTACCTAAATTGAAGAAATTCGTTTTGGCTATATCTTTATTAGCTTTGGTACTATATTATCAACTTTTTGTTTCTCAGGAAATCAAACCGAATGATCTTTGGGTACAGAGAAGACATAAAGTTGAATTTCATCTTCATAATATAGAAAATATTGAGGAGATGTGTTTACAAATCAGTACGGCTAGAAGCAAACGTTTTCAATTTCGAGCACACCTTAAGGTACGTCGTCCGAAATCACGCCTATTCAAATATTATAAATTGTGTGCACCCACATATAATTTCTTGTATTTAGTAGCGCATATTGGCATACAATCTTATATAACTATTTTTCACAGCAAAGTTTAATGTGAATCTTGACTATTAACATAACAGTTGACATTAGTTTAGGTATTGAAACAATGCAAATAGATTCAAAACTGAATAAGGTGTCCCAGTATCTATACATTTAAATAATGATGTGTCCAAGCTCTAACACCCTCATCCTTTACATAGAATACATCACACAATGGCCATCAATCATACTTACATACTAATTCCATGATTGTCAAAATGCATTTAAAATTGATATAATATATACTTTAGACCACCAATGGTTAATTATTTTATCAAAACTGTAAACAAAACATACAGTATTGAAACAGTGAAAACGTTATGAAGAGTATATGGAACCGACTAATAGCAAAATTATTTCACATAGTTGACAGTGTACTTCTCTCATCTATGGTAATCGAATGACAGCTAAAATACATTAAAATTATTACAGTAGAAATACATCATGTTTGTTTGCTTGTTGTTTGTGCTATACTCAAACAAAATATTTTAAGAATCTACATTGGCATTAATATAAATTAATCTTTAATTGCAGATTAAAGATTTATTGATGGGCACTATTTCTAGAATTACCTCACCAAGGCCTCACCAGAAGATACCACAAGGTGAGGTGTATTATGCAATGCCAATCAGATTCTTTCCTCTGACATGGTAGGTGTCTCGTTAGATGAAAACGCTAAGGATTGTATATGTATATGGTACGATTCGTGTTAGAGAAATTTCACATTAATATAATAACTATTCAAATAACTAATCATTTATTTCTTAATACCAGACCTACTAAAATATTGAAATCTACCGATTCTTTCTTTTTCAGTTTTAAGCGTGGGCACTGGAATTCAATGTAAATTTAAATGTCTGCGTGTAGGCGTCATAATATTTGTATTTAATAGTATTCATGGGTCTTTCATATCTATTACAAACAAGTATGTGATATACATATCTCTGGTATATAATGCTTGGTTTTTACAATATGCAGTAATAATGAATTGCCCAAAAGTGCAGATAGTATACAAAAACATTGTTGCTGAAACTAATTTATTTTCAAAAACAATACAAAGTACGCTACCAATCAATGAAACTGAATGAGCCATATTCAATTGGCAAAACCCAGAACCTGAATCACCCAACAATTCACAATATTTCATTGTAATTCAACACTTTATTCTAAAATTATTTCTACAGTCATGGCGAATTCGTTCGTTGATCTTCGAATGCAACTCTCCCAATGCATTGACAACAATATTGCTGTTAAAATTGCCAGAAAAGTGGCTTTCTCTGAAGACGTCCAATCTAACATTCGACATAGCAAAACTCCAGGAGCTCTATTATTTGATACACTTGTTGAGAAAGCATTAATATCTGCTGTTAATTTATCGCTGTTAGAAGTTACTTTCTTGAGAAATGGAAACAACGATTTGGTTCATATTGTTCAGGACTTCCGCAAGCACAACTTCACTGTCAATGCGCTTTCACTTCCTTGCATTATCTAGTATCATTATAATGTGTTTGAACATCATGTGTTTAACATACCTAGGAACCTACAAAGGGTTGCGGACAATTATGTTTAATGAGGCATTGTGGGTTGGATGGGGCATGCAGTATGAACCATAGAAGGCAAGCCATGTACATTTAATTTTCTATAACATTTTAGTACTAAAATTCGACAATTAGCTATGGCAACATGTTCTACAAACTTACCAAACATACATAAAATGTTGGTTGATAATTGAAAATTCAGCATTATACAGCTAAGCGATTCGATATGGATATAAGGATATAAATGCACTGACAACTAGCTAAATATCATCAATGTTTTATTGTTAGTCATTTTAATTGTAATTCACTAAATGTAGACAAATACCAAAGAATATACCATTATAAAATTACCCTTGATTTAATACGGTCAATTGCTTTAAAATGACACTATATAGACGCTGACTACCGAATTATCAGTCAAAATGCAATAATGAGGTGTATGGTATTTTTGTTCATTACTGTATATATAAGGTTAAAACCCTCACGATGGGACACTTGTTTGGGTACAGAATAGAGGTTTACTCTCTTCCATTATTTTATCAAACATTGTTTCCATTTCCTTCCTCTGTTGTAAAAGATTATAACGATTTTAAGAGATTTACAATCTCTCGGGCTTCTTTGTATCTATAACAATATATGCATGGACATTGTTACCAATGTGTGCTGTCATGGTTTAAATTCCCATTTACATTCATGAATGAACTGGGTCTTAGGGTATAGCTTTGTCCGTGGACTGTAGTGAGTGGATGTCGCCTGTAATTTATCGCTGGTTATTATGCACCAATTGGTGCAATTTTTAAAACAGTATTATTATAGGAATGTTGGCTTAAATCATGTTACTGTTATCTCCAGATATCGGTTGTCAATTGGCTATATGTATAAGTTCATGTATTCTTATTTGAAAATTAGTTGTGACTCACTATAAGCTAGACCAAAAATGTGAAACAAGTTTGTTCTGTTAGTATTTATCGACATTTATATGTTTTTTTTTTATAACAATGCAACTCACATGGTACGTACTACACTAACTATACAAGATATATGTTTGGTTGTTAGTGAAGCCAGCGGTGCGAATTTAGGTCATATTTTCACAAATTTTGGAGTCAGGTATTTTGTTGAATTAATGGACTGAAACTGGAACTTATATTATATGACGTACCTAAATGAAACGCACGTCCCCATACGGTGTATGCCTACACATGACTATGGATATGTGCAGTCATATTATGCACAGGAAAAGGGGTGACATCATTTTTGTTTGGGTATCAAATTTCAAATATGTGGACTATTTATGGAATAAAACGTTTATCCATGGTATCAATATACACTGTACCTATATGACCTTATAACCTCCAAAGAGGATGACACGCAAATCTCCCCTATCCCAAACTTGCATTATTTCGCTTTATTGCATATATTGTAGATTTCATTCCAAAACTTATAAGCTATATTTTCTGTTTAACAGTTAAATATCAACACTGTGGTTCAACGCCAAGCGTGTAGCCATGAGGGTGGTGTAAAGATTCAACACCCCAACCCCCCATTGACCCAGGCGCAAAATAAATATACTTGTAAAATGGTACGTTCCTCGGTTCCAATCCGACCCCCTTCTCTCTCCCCTCCGCCCTTGGACCGTTGCCTTTTTAGCAACACACACGGCACCATTTTGCATCGAGATTTATTATGTGCGAGTTCACTATATAAATAGAGCTAAATTGTGTTCGTTTGGCCTGCCATACCATGGAACAAATCATAGCGCGCCAACATATAGATATATGCACCACGAAACATGCTTGTAAGCAACGTTCCGAGTTGACAAATTTTTCTTTGACTATGTTATGAGGTTGTCCAATTTTGTAAATGTTCACCATTAGTCGTGATTGAGGTAAATATTGTATTCTACATTTTGAAAAATATTATCATTATATTAGGATTGGATAGGCTAGTATTTAGGAACATTGGGTGACTGTTTCTAGTTAACGTTACTTGCCGATCTTGTCATGTAGGCTTGTTAGTCAGCGGTGCAGTTGTGCACAACATTTATACACGATGGCTAACGTTCACATTGTGATATGGTCACGATCTTTTAACAATATCTGATGCACTAGAATTAATCGCATTTATATGCAAGTATTGCTTAGCATTTTAGTGAGCGAATCACGTATGTTACTAGACATTTTTTACTAGACTGCATTTTTATTGGGGTGCCAAGATAAAAGAGCTGTTAATGTTGTTGTTCAGCAGTATATAGCATCAATAAGAGGTTTTGGTCGAGCGTTCTCATTTGTGAGCTGGTTGGTTTTCAAGATGGCAGCGCCTAGGGTTATCATTAGTTGTACAGTATATGGGTAGGATGTGGCTATTGTTTTTATTATATCTTTAATTGAAGTATCTGAACAATTGTGATACATATTTAGTCATGTGGCTTGATGCATTCATGTAATTATGAAGAAGGGAATCTCTTTGTTTGGAAGACTTTACTGGTTACTATATAAATTTCACCTTTCAAGTTGTGGCTTAAAGTAGGCTTCACATTCTCACAGGTTGAATATGTGTTAACCGTCACAGGGTACACGGGTGCAATGGCTTGATATACTTAAATGTAAGTAAGAGACTGACAGACGTGTTATATGACTTAAATAAATAAAGAATTCGCAGTCTCTTGAATTCCAGACTATTGAATTCAGTTTAGTGTCGTTCATATAATCCTCTATTGGGATTTATTGTGAGACAGTGATATAAATGCAAAGTATCTTTTGTAAGTGATATTAAGCCTATTCATGGATGATTGAATAGATGGGGGTTGAGTAGACGGCTAGATGTAGATAATGTATATAATATATAATCTTGTTTCGTTTTATCCTATATTTATTTCATGTAAATTTCGCCGGTTGGTGGATCGAATGTTCCACAGTCATTTGGTTTGTATGCTAACGTTATTTTCACAGAATAAAGCATGCCCCCACAACAAACAGGTGATATACAACATTACATTTCTCATCTCAGGGTGTAATTTAACTACGAATCCATTACATAGAGACCTTGACCTGTAAATTTAATTCCCCCCACCGGCCCCACCGATTAGAAC
>JAODAF010134131.1:0-10436 GCA_027574765.1 Molpadia intermedia | reverse complement strand
GTTCGTAATTACAGGTCTTCTAAAATCATATCACTGACTAGCGAACGATCATTTATAAAAGCCATATTTACCACAAAATACAACCAAAATCAATGAAATTTCGGCACATAAAGTTTCTTGCAAAACTTAAAACATATTGTGAGTTTAATGGCTTTCAAGTTTTGAGAGAATTAGAGCACATTCAATCCTTAAGTGTTCGAATTTCAAGCCCTCCATGCTACTACTAGTACTAGGCCTAGACTAGTTAGTAACTTAGACTAAACTAACGTTAGTGTTTATAGAGACTATAGGCCTAGGCGAAAGTTTAACTTCACACCAAAAAAATTGACACGTGTTACCCAATAATGTATTAACTCATGCTACTAAACTATAGCAATGTTGTTTTGTTTTGAGACACTTACGAACATTCTTACGTGTATTGCGTAAAGCTATGAGCACTTTTAGTACAAAGATAAGAACGAATTCTTCTTAAGTTGCTTTAAGAAATAGAAGATAAGTATCTTCTTAAAGTTACGAACAATTTTTGACTTAAGAAATATTATTCTTCTTAAGTCGAAGATAAGAATATTCTTATCTTTTTTGGAATAGGACCATCATATATTTAAAGATTAAACAGTAATTGGTTGCCTATTGTTGGTGCATTTACCATAACAAAGTATAATAAACAGTGTTGCGCCGTAGTATTGCAAAACAGAACACTGATGTATATGAATAAGCCGTACAACAGGCTAGGGAATGAGCTTAGTGCCTTATTTCCATTCAATGTTTGCAACGTCATCAAGAATCGCGTGATAGTTGCTCTTGAGATCCGAATAATCGCAGTCTCCGTACCATGAAGCTTAATGGTGACTAAAGGCACATTTATTATTGCTATTAACATCATTGTCCCGGCCCTTCGTGATGAACAGGTAACAAAAAGCATAATCGGTAGGGTTCTTGCCGTTATCTGTTAAGTAGACGTTATATATATATACTTTTGAAAGGCATAAGTTGGGAATCTGGGATGATGCAAAGCAGTTTTGACTCCGCCGGGAATTTGAACTCAGGATTTTCCACTATCTAGTGTGGACGCTCTACCAACCGATCCATAAACCCAGATGGTGAAACCGCAGTTGGAAGTACCTAATGGGGTCTCTACTACAATCACCGTTTATTTACTGGAACAATGCTAGTTCTCTTTTGATAGAAATCTCCTCCAATTTGATATGTTCCTCAACAAATGCAATAATGAAACCGCCACCTTCACAACTTCATCATACAACTACTTCAGCACTCCGGACGCCTCATCGATAACACACCGCTTCGAGGTCTCGACACCGAATTTTGGTTAGATTTCAACTAGACAGCCTTAGCCGTCCTTTTGGGGCATTTCCTCCTTGTGTCCATCCTGCGTAAAGGCTCTGTCTAAGTCTTTTTCAAATATTATACATATTTTCACTTTTCTGCTCTCATATTTTGGAGACACATTTTTTCCGGTCCAGTGTTGAACTTACTGCAGCACCTTTATGTGGAAAAGTTTTACTAAATTTGTATCTCTTTTGAAATCCGGCCATTCTCTTTTGTAGCAGTATTTTTTTTAAAGTTTCTACTTTTAGCCGTATATATATAATTATATATCTTATAAATAAGTTTAAGTTTTAGGTTGAAAGTATTTTCATTTGATACCTCACTATATTTAACAGTATTGTTCATTCATTAAGTTAGTGTTCTATATACTCAGCTAGGGATTCATGTGCAAGATATATAATATGACTCTATTAAACTGGAGGGAGATGTACACGAAGAAATTAAAGAATAATTGATATTATTAAATGAATTCATCACACCGCAGTCGCCACACGTTTTTAAGTATATTATATGTCACATATTAGCGCAAGTGCTCCGGAAATAGTAACATATGGATATGTCAACACGTCATGTATTCTGAATCTTAAGATTAATTTTTAAATTGACATATTTATGGTTTTTCACTATACTGCTAAATAACAAAATGGGTGTGCACACAAACCTCATTTGATCTCCATTGTCCTACTTCTACCGAAAACGAGAAAGAGAAACCTATATAAATCTATAGAAACCTAGCCGAAAAGGAAATCCTTGGCTCAGTCTCCCAATTGAAGACTTTTCAAGTAACGTTAGAAAATTCCTGGTTCAAGCTCTCAGCAACATTTGAAATAATACAGGCAGGGAATATCTGGATCAATCTGTCAAAGAGCTAAATTTGGGTCTTGCTGACATCTCGTTTGTGGTTTCATTGCGCTCAGTTCAGTGTCTGTATTATCTGGTTTCTGCATATCAGCTAACAATCTGATGCAAAAAAATACCCATTGTAAAAAAAAAACGCTGAACGAAATGTGGAATAATAAACGGGAATAAGTAGACTGCTTTGGACGTGTAACTTATAATGCAGTTATTGGTGCCGTGCTCTCAATGGGCAACTCGTGGGTTTTTAAATAACCTTAAAATTCAAATATGACAAGAAATATTATAAGGGAATTGAAATTAAACTGAATATGAAATGAAAAGAAACATAATTATTGTTTATTACATAACATATTACTTGTTTATTTTGCCGTGTAACTGACACAAAATTACGATGCTGCCTTTTGGCAATATATACTCTAAGGCTGCAAGTAACACTAACGTCAGTAGAAACAAAGGACAAAATAAACATATATACAAACATACGAATATATATATATAGACAGTGATTATTCTCTCAGAGTTTGTCTAACTCTTACAACTTTTTACAACAAATTTTACATTTTACTGAAGATTCCCTATAGTAAACACCGGGTGTGACAATTCCTTCCACTTCGGAAACAGCCCGATTGCCACAAATCTTTACAATATGTACCTTTCAGGATCATAGGCATATGGTCCATTCGTTCTACATTCTTAGTATTGTCAAGAGAAACATTTAGTAACGTTACCTATATCACACTGATACGATATATCATGATACGTACTATATTTAGGCAAAACTACACACTTAAAGTCAAAGAGTAAAATTCACTCTCAATGGAGTGCCCCAGTAATCATTCCAAGAAAAGTTTTAACTCGAGTATACGTCATGATTCGCAAGTCTACTATAATTCACTCGAAATACACATTTATTCCGGCGACGCGGAATACTTTGACACTAATTTATATAAATAAACAACTTATTTTCTTCATATGAAATGTACCTGACAATATGTTAGCAGCTGAAATCGCCCATTAACGGCGGAAATAATTTACCTTGGTTTACTTCGAAAGTACTTCCATATATATTTGTTATTGAGAGCTGACCAGATCAAAGTGCGATGCCGATGCTGCCATGTAATAGCCATGTTTTGATCAGCCTCGCCCCTACTAATAAGCAAAACGTGAAATTCACTCAGATGGATTGCCCCCAGTAATTCACGCGAAAGGAGTGAGTTTATCTCAATAAATAACAGAAACGCACTCCATTGGAGTGATTATTTTACCATTTTTTTCCCCAGAGTGATCATTGGGCTCACTTAGTATCTAATAAAATAGACATCATCTTGTATACCCAATATCAATCATCAAATTTATACCAATTATAAATTAAATTCTGCCTTTCAGTTACATAGTTATGGGCATTTTAAGAATTGGACCCTGTGACCTCATCAATATTCATGATATCAGCACAAAAAACAATAATGTTCATCTACACATTAAGTATGATGTATGTCCAGTTATCGTATATACAAACTATTGTTAGCAGATTACTCTTGAGCTCCGCCCTGATCATAATATGCATGGTATCAAATTTGAACAAATTGCAACCGGTTAATGACAATTTAAAGTTTTCACCTTTGACCTCGTAGCTTCGTTATTTTTCATTACATGCGCACCAAAAACAATAGGGCTCATCAGTCTTCTTTATATGGGGCGGCACCCACTCACTGAGTATACATCATTATCTTATTGAGTTATCGTGTATACAAACTACTGTTAGGCTGCTCATAAATCTGCATGATATAAAATGTATAGTACATTATCGACTACCCGCTATCACCCAACAACTTTGAATAAATGGCGAAATCTGATTGCCGAGTTATTGGCAATTTATGGTTTTCACCTTTGACCTCGTAAGCTCATTATTATGCACCATATATAATAAACAAAGTTATCGTGTATACAAACTACTGTTGCAGATTACTGTTAAGTCTCACCCTGCTATTTATATTGAGCCATGCTATTTCGAGATTTCTAACCGACGGTCCATCCAGTTTTTCTAGAAACCGTGAAAACTCACCGTTACAGTATACGTGTGCTGTATACATATGCTACACGTGTCGCTATGACATTCACTGATGCCATTCAAATGCACCGTCCATTTCGGTGTCACTTGCAAAATATATTGTCATATAACAATTCCAGATGGGTATGCGGCTTATTAGCAAACGTGATAAAACTATATTTATTTAAATCTTAATTTCTTCATTTGAACTCCTTAAAATGTATAACTGTTTCAACCGCGTATATATAAACTGTGTGTAAACTGTAAGTGGTTGTTGCAACCCATTATATTCAGTTGTGCCCCAAGACTGGATTCCCCTCCCCGAGTCTAGCTACACGTCGGAGTAGCTCATAGGGGCCTATTACAATTTATATAACAACAAAATTTGACCAACCAGAAAGTTTTTAACGATATATATTCTTCATATAATGAATCCTTATTTCACTGTAATACACTAATTATATATTCGAGTGATCACACGATCCTCGCCTGACTGCGCATGTGCAGATTAGTACTGTGTTTACATATTTGCTATTGTTACAGCGCTATCTACGTTGAACCAGAGAGTTGCTATGTCAACATAACACATTCTAGTTTTATAGAAAGAGTTTTCAGAAAGAAATAGATGGTAGTGATTTGATGTTATTTATGTGGCCGTAAATTTGAACAACCTGACACTAACGACAGTGGAAATGGAGCAGAGACAGATAATTACCACAATATTTACCACATTGTCATATTTTAAAATAGGTAGGCTACACATCAGTGGAGACATTTCCCTAAGGGATGGGGGCAATTATATGGGCCAATACAGCAAATACTTACTTTGGCACTTTTCTAACTCTTATCAGTCTATTCCACCTCAGTCAATGCATTTGATTGGTTACCAAAATCAGGAAGATCATCTGCATATATAGCCAACTATTTTGATTGGTTTAAGTTACAACCCCCCCTATCAATAAATGTTGGTTGTATCTGCCCTCCATGCATGAGTCATCCAAAATACGTATCAACTTGTTTACAATTAATGATACAAAAAAAGATATGTTGTTGAACTCCTGTACTTAAAAGTAAAAGTTTATATAGGAGACAGTTTTTTGTAGCCTATGTATAAATAACTTGGCTATAACATTAATTCTGTGTTTTATTCTAAACTATATGATAGAACTAATAAACAATAAATAAAAAAAGCCTAGAAAATTCAAACAAGTTACCTACATTTTCTACAAGTTTAAATATGTGATTTTGAAGGTCGTGCCGCGGGTCCTCAGTATGACTGTAAACCTCAGGTTAAGAACACAACCTCAAGAAACCACCAAAATCTATTTACAACCTATCTCTAAAAGGACTCTTCCCTAGAGGGTCTAGAGAGGCATATGGAGATGTATAGAGTTGATCTAATGTAAAACCTTCCTAGAAACCGATTTTAGGTTCTCGGAAGAAAACAAATATCTTCGGACTCATAGTGAGTTTTTAAGTGAACGTCTTTGGTCGGTCTGTAATGTCCATACATTCCTCACACGCTCACACGCTGCCTACTGTTTGAACTTCGTTTACCCAAACTGGATTCACACGGTTTTCATGATTAGAGCTTTGACTGGTATTTTACTGCCCGCGGGCAATCCTAAACTTAAGAGAAAGTTGATTGCATTTGCGCCAACGGCAATCATTACCCACGTGCATTGCCTGCCGTTCGCAAGTTGATTCCCGCTTAACCCACTCGCATGCCGCTCAAGTTCAACATACTAACATCTTTGCAACCGCTAACAAAACACTACTAGTAATCCTTGTATATGTACAGTATACCGCATAATACGGTGCATGGCGATACATCACAAGAGTATATTTTTCAGTGACGTAAAATGTATTGGGAGGTAAATGTTAACATGACTATCATGTCGGGCAATTTCGACACATATACATAAATTCATGAATTATTTAGGATTTAACCTATATATATATATATATTACTTTACTTTGGGGCAGAGTAGGACACAGACTAAAGGCACATACTTACCTATGTTTTACTGGGTAGTAAAGCCCTACCGCCTCACCCCATATTCACCCTCCCCCTCCACACGTTTTGCGTTCTGTATACCTTGAATCTCATCAATCTCAATTCCTGTTTGAATCTGTTATATATAGCCTATATGCCGTAAAACGTCTAACCAAGAATATATCCAGTGCTACCTTGTATCAAGAGCTAGCTCGGGACATGCAAACAAATACTTCATTATTTATGCATTTCTATATCAATGTTCATATTTGTTTTATTTTTATTGTTCATACAAACAACGTGTTACGTGCTAGTTGACACGAAAAAGGCCTACCTTCAAATTTTAGATGGCTCAAAGTTTTATAACTAGACAATCAGTCAGTTTGAAGCATTGGCACATGAAGCATGAATCTGACAACACATATATCTATGTAATAATATAGGAGTTGAAGTTGTTGAAAATGTTGGAGCAAAAATGCTTTTCGATGCACGGGTGTAGTTAGTGGTATGAATTGGCTAGACTCTACCTTGGTGCACCCCTCCCCCAAACACTTTTAAATAGCGCCCAACCACATCACTGGTTTGACGCCCAGGCTGCTTCTGATGTACCGATATACTCCACCATCTAATCATCCCTTTATATTACAAACTTGTTTGGTTCACTCAAGTGTGTATTCCATTTGCACAGAGGACCTCCATTTTGGGTCCTTCCAATGACTTGTGTGAAGGTCCTTGGATATCATTGAATGTCCTTGGTATTATGTGATGTATTAACAGGTCACATGTACCCTCCACACATGTAATACATATCTATCATATTTTACGTGTAATGGTTACGGTTATGCGTTATGCTACATAATATTATGTCAACTGATATAAGAATCTGCGATTAGTTGAAATTACCCTCAATTGCTCATCAATCATTAACAAGCAATTTGTCATGTACTCGGAATAGTGATCAATGTTAAGAAAGTTGAATATACCGCTAACGAAAAATCGCTAATAATAAATCGCGGGTAATAATAATTCAATAGAATATAAATATAATACGAGGTATATAGAAATTTTATAATCTGTCATGCTATATACATGCAAGTAGTACGTGGGGGAGTGGCACAATCAAATAAAAAAAACTTTTCGCCGACGTCAAAATATAGAAAATTAATGTAATGAAAAATTTCTGCAGTTTCGGCTGTCCGATGCAAGGAAAGCACATCTAAGGATGTTTACTTTTAAACAATTATGTTCGGGCTTGTCCGTCACAATCTCAGCCCTCCATGTCTCTGTGTACTATTTTTAGGATGGAGGCTGCGCGATTCGGCGCTCGCATATGGCAATTTGGCTTCGCCTCACTACCTGAGCCTCCTCCCTATTGTAAATATAAAAAGTATAATATATGTACTCTTTTTAGCTGTCAGCTGTTAGGAAATCACACTCATCTATCGGTGTTTATAATTTTAAATACTCAGCACTTGCGCCCTCGGTGCTCGCATGTTCGGGCTTTGTCCTCACATCCTATCCCCCCTTTCCCTGTGTATATTTAACTGTCAGATGTCAGGAAACCGCATTTAAAGTATTTACTTTCAAACATTTGCTGGTGGTAGAGGCTCCTCGCATGTCTGGGCTAAGCCCTCCTAACAAGCGTACCCATTCTTGGACTCCAGAATCCGCCCCTGACAGCCAAATCCTTTGTCAAAAAACACTTTGCATGGCTTAAATCATGAGAGAACGTGCACCCATTCCTGGCTGTACGATATATATGTATATGTTCACGAGGGATCAAAATTTCCCCCCAGTGACGTAGATTTTTTGGAATGTGTGTGGTGTGTGTATGGTGTCAATAAGGTCGGATCGAGTAGAGCCATACGGTACTTCACTAAAACGAGTGGGTGGGTCCTTGGATAGGGGAGTTTCTGGTAATATACGTGGACACCTGTGGGACTACGTATACCCTAAACCCAGACACTCAGTATCCCCGCTCCCTCAGTTTTCAAAAACTAATAGGCCTAATTAGCGGCTGATTTATTTCATCTCTTGCTAAATCCCGCTTTTGTATCCCGTGGTGTTCTAAATGTTCATGCCCGAGTGACTGCCCATGGGCGGATCGGTATAGCGAAAGATATCTGATTACGATCGTAATATATAATCAAACGTTGGCCCACCACGCATTTTCTTTTACTGAGAATACCAAAAAAGAGGGCAACCATGCAATTGCAGATTTCATCACTATCAAGTTCAACCAGAGAGTAGCAACTCCTTGGTTCAACATTAACTATAGAATACCGATCATAAGTTTACATATAGGCTATATGGCTATATAAAATGTGAATAGTGTAGAAAATCAACACATATATTTGGATTACGGTATTAACATTTAGAATCGCGATAATATAACTGCAAATATACGAAATTGATTCAACAAAATCTGGGTTTATTCCATTTATTCAACTATTGTTTAATTCCATGAATCTTATGTCAGATTGCTTACTGACATATGTGAAACATTTGTAGTGTGACCCCATCACTCCTCGTACTTCATGAACATTGAGGAATACTTTATACTGGCTTACCGTATAGTCCATAGGCTAGCTACATGATATCTGTAGATGATATTTACACAATAAATTGATTTTAGTTTATATTACGGAGATTTTATGACTTGATTCTTCCTTTTCGTGTATCTGTACTTAGACTTATATTCAACCATACAACATGATATATATTGACTGGCCAGCTACATGATAACTAAGCTTACTGTGCAGTTAGTATACTGTGACAAGTTTTATCTCGTAAACTAGTATAGGTTTACGTTGACACTTTCACTGTGATGTTAATGTTATACACGAATACTGTTATATTGGATGAAAAGTGATTTTCAGGAAATTGTCATGGTCGTAAGAATGATCAATCAAACTTCCAGGTGCCTGTACATTCCGTAGTATAGAATATCTGAAAGTCCGACCATACCTTTTATTCACCCCACAAAAATTATCTGATTAAGAAGACCAAAATTGATAATTCAACATAACTCTCAATTATGTGCCAGGGTTTAATAAAGTGTGTTATAGCTTATTGGTCTAATGTCTTTGGGTGTAGACCTATAGGCAAATTTGGACCAAAAACATGGTTTTGTATATTTAAATTTAGTAGATAATTTTAAATGCTCGGGCTATATGGTGAGGTTAATTTCTTCATTTGAGTCATTTTTCACAAAAGAAATATTTTGTTAAGAAAGTAACAGGGAAAGTAACTAGACTACATAGTACTTTTGGTTGGTAGACCATCACGATTTCACCCAAAATTACCTATTTCACTAAAATTCCTGAAAATCATCAAAGACCAACTTTTTTATCTAAAATAACAGTATTTGTGCAAGTATAACGTTAACATCACAATGAAAATATCATTTTTGTAATGTATGTGTTGGTCCGGTAATCTGCGTGCCAACGTAAACTTATTGCTTAGGAAGTAAAACTATAGTCACACCCAAGAGAAAGTTCCAGTCAATACCTGTTAATTTAACAGGTATTGACTGGTTTTAACAGGTATGTAACCGGTACATGTTAAACCAGACTGGTTTTAACAGGTACCTGTTAGAAACAGGCAGGTGTTAACAGTCAAATTGCAAATGCTTAACCGGTACCTGTTACAACCAGTTAAGTTAACAGGTGTGGTGTATTAACATACTGTTAAGAATGACCATTATGATCTCTATGAGATACCGTACTTGTACCCACAATACACTACTTCGGCCTCTTCCAAAACGTTGGGCCTAAGACCGTAAGATCGATCTCTTATTGTGTTATCTTGGTGTTTGGATACTAGAACCAGAGGACCCGTAACAAACAGCGCACTGGCGACGAGGATGTAATTAATTAGTGTCTAAACTACCATCGGTGATTAAAAACGAGAGTAAAATCGCCAATAAATAGTGAAATACCATGACGTAAAACTGTGTCAAAGCCACGTGAATATACCAGTAATAATATTCATTCTGCACAATACGATAAGGCATTACTGGAGAAAGTTGCCGCTGAACAAACAAACCTTGGTGTAAACAAAATTACATTCACATTAGCCTAGGGTAAGTGGTCAGCTTAGAAGGGGTTTCCAGCCTATTGTGTGATTTTTGCTACTTTACATGCAGAATATATTTAATTTCTAACAAAAAGTATGCCACCAGTATAC
>JAODAF010134130.1:0-17279 GCA_027574765.1 Molpadia intermedia | reverse complement strand
TCATATGTGGAACATATTTATGGTCGTCACGTACCTTGTCGTGGGTCTTCCTGGAAGGCCAAGAGGGTCAATAAAAGAACGTTCGAAGTTCATCAGTTGGTCGTTGACTGCACGTACAGATAGAATACTGAAAACGACACAAGAGTAAAGGAGAAATTTTAGCTTAAAAAATACACAGCCCAGAATCAGATTACTCTACAGATTGTCACATATTATATTAATGGCGATCTTAGGTAGAGTCTACTTACTTGGATTGGTCGAGGTCATTGGCAATGTAACTTTCAAACGCTTCGGCCTTGGTTATAAGATTTTGAATTGCAGCATCCATGTAGCCTGAGGAAAATACAGAAATGATATGATCGAATTATTTTCTTTTATTCGATGCCAATAACTCAGCAACCGAAACTCGGAATTTATTTAATATATAGTTGATACAGTATATAATGATGTGTGTTAAATTTAATTTTAATCTCATACATATCTATGATAGGCATACCTCAACATGAAAACTAGGTACAACAATTGAATTTAAAAATTACGTATCTGTGTATCTATATGTCTGTGTGTGTGTACATGCCTAGACCTCCCGATCGATCGATGACATGAATGAAGAAAATTCCCGTTACTAGTTAACAAGGCAATGTATACATATAGTCATCGGTTGTGGAGACAATTATATGGCTAGGGTAAATAAAATTGAAAAAAAACTTGCGTGTGTGTACAGCGTGTGGATGGACGAACGGAAGGATATATATGGACGGATGGATATGGATGGCTCTTCACAATGGTAACATAAATACAATCCATACTTTTTTCGTTTGGAATATATTACCATGGTAACATGGGCAGGCTAGTCAAAGTACTGAGATAAATATTGTACATGGCAAATGTAGCACTGACTATCACAACACACAACTACATGCAAATAACAATGTTAGGCCTAACGCTAACAATCAGAGTAATCAAGGTACACATCAGTACAAGGCAGGTGGTTTAAAATGGATCTACATTTGATTATCACAAGTGTGGTTATAACTATGGACCAAGACAGTATCCAGCATATAACAAAATTTGTTCAAGCTTTTGAAAAAAAAATCTTTTATGTTTCAATATGTATAGGCCTACACTGAAAATACAGTTCGTAAACAATAGCCCGATTGCATCGTATGTATGAGGCTACTGGTGAGCTGTTACAACAACAAGAAGAGACATAGAGACACAAAAAGAACTGGAGTGTTGCTATAAAGATCAAAGGTTATAAATAAGTCATAATCAAAATAAATCGTGGTGAAGATGTGAACAGTTAAAGAAACCTACTTACAATTTACAAAGTGTAACATAAACTTAACAAGTTATACAGTAGAGAATGTACCAATACTGCACAATTAATGGTACGATTGTTGTCAGGGATTAAATCACAACATATATTGGGTCTTGTTACATCTGTAAAGAATTTATACAAGAGTACAAGAAGTTAATGGATCGCAAAACAAGTGTTGAAGGATGTGCTTGATCAGAACAAAGATGCATAGAGAAAGAGTATCACATTGAGCTCAACCCAAATAGCACAACATGTATTCATCCTCCTAGAAAAATGCCTATTTCACTGAAAACAGTCAGATATATAGGGTCATAGTTAAATAGGATGGAAAATGAAAACATAATCTAAAGGTAGAATATCCGACCGATTAGGTCAATAGTAAGTTTATTGTAGAAAAAGCTAATTTAGACAAACTTGGAATTTGTCCTAAAGATCCTAATGCAGTCACTAAAAGGGATCACTATCAATTGTCAACTCTAGAACTGAGATCACAAGAGACAGCTGCCGTATAGTATTTTCGATGCTTGATGCGAATGGTTGGCTTTGGCATTTCTTTTAGTACCCCGGAAGTGCTTCATAAAACCATGTGCAAAATATTGGAAGGGATTGATAGCTGTCCTGTGTACATATACGATATATATATTAATATGTGGGGAAATTATAAGAACATAACCAAAGGTTAATGAATGTGCTGCTAAGAGTGAAAGTGCATAACCTGAAACTGAATCAAGAAAAGTATAAAATGGGTTAAAATAGATAGGTCATTCATTGAGTAAAGAAGGCTATCACCAACTACCAAACAAAGTGTAGCAAAGGTTTCAAACAATTATAGAGTATTTAGCTCATTGCTTAAATGTGATATTGAAAGAGGGGAAATGTGCAGTATGAAAAAAAAACCTTTCAAAACCTCAAAATGTTCTAGATAGTAGGTATAATATACATTAAATTTACCACCACTGAGTTAGCCCAACAAGCTGTTATGAGCACACGTACGCCATCATAATCACAGTACCAAATCAAATTATGATGATATATGAACGTAAGTTTGCAAAAGTATTGACCATAAGGTCAAGTATGATGGTATTTGACCATAACGTTCCAATGTTATTGATGTTTAAATAAATTTACCTTAAGCCCAGGCCACTCAGTAATATTCATGAGATGAACAAAAACAACAAGAAAGGCGATGGAGTTGCTGATCTCATCGTCAAATTTCTAATTTAATTCCTAATTAGACTTTTTTTGTGTACTACAACTAAATTTACATCAAGTGTTCTTTTGTCCTTTAATCTTGAGTTGTAACCTTTTTTAAAGTGTATTTTCATTACATGTAAATCCGAGTTTTGCACTAGAAGATATAGCCGAACATATTCGGCGGAACGGATTTTACTTGATTTAACCTTTGAGCCCAAGTCTTAGCGAGGCACAAGCTTACTTCATAGGGCACCTACCTAATACCAAGTTTGAAGTTAATCGCTGAAGCGGTTTAGGAGGAGTTCTCGCCGCAACGTTTGGCTTAAAAACTACAATTTGACCTTTGACCTCGTAACATTGACCTTTTCTCAAAGTGTTTCTTTAAATTCAATTAAAACATCTTATATCTATTGCAAATGTAAAGATTGCATGTAAATCCGAGTTTAGCACTAATAGATATAGCCGAAAATAGGATTTTAGTTGATTTGATCTTTGACCCCAAGTCTCAGCGAGGCACAAGTTTATCTCATAAGGCACCTACCTACCAAGTTTGAAGTGAATCGGTGAAGCGGTATAGGAGGAGTTATCGCCGCAACATTTGCGCTTAAAAACTACAATTTGACCTTTGACCTCGTGACCTTTCCTGAAAGCGTTTCTTCAAATTATATTGAAACATTTTGCTTAAAATGACTATCAGATACTCCACCGTCATGCTTTCACGTACTGCTGTTACTCATTTTACTAAACATTGCGTTGTAGTGCCTAAACAAGTTACCTTCAGGATGAGGAAAATAGTGACGTGATCCACGTTTCCTGTGCCAGTATACACATATTTCTACTATAACAATACAGTACAGACAAATAATATATCGATTGCTGCATTACATATCTTACCAAAACTCAGATTTTCTTCTATCATTCTTTGACCAATATCACCGTCTTTAAGCTGTTCGAAGAAGAAATTTATTCTATTTGCATAATCTAAGCAACTTAGCGGAATGATCTTAGAATCAGAGAGATCCCTCAACATCTCAGCAAAGACTCTGGCCGAGGCCTGGTGGTAGTAGAAATCAGGGTCGTAGTAAGTCTTCACCAAGTAGTATGTTTCGTACACAGAGTGGTACATTGGGTAAGGTGAGATGGGAATGCTTTCCTGTAAACGAGTGAAAGTTATTATTATACAGACTTGTAGTAAGAATACCGTTATGGAAAGTTCAGAGACAGTGTTGTAGGTCTCGAGATCAGTATATACCATATTTGTTGGTCTCGGTATCAGATCAATAAGGTCTCGGTCTCGAAGAAAGACGTTTGGTCTCGTAAATCGAGACCAGTGGTTGAAAATTAGGAGGAAAATTAAATAAAAATAAATAAATAAATAAATAAAAAAATAAAATAATAAATTTACTTTGCTATGATTAGGCACTAAACGTCAATTACATTGCCCTGCTTAGGTGACTGAGGACAATATTTTGAAACAAACAGTTATTTTCCTAAATAAGCCACAGTCCACGCCATACCACTTCACTTATACCCATCAATTATATAACACATTATAGTCCAACCATATCACGAGAACGAATAATGAAGTTGCAATGAAGTTAGAAGGCAATGAATTATGCAGCTTGTTATATAGCGTATTGCATATATCTATAGTCAAGTTAATATGTCACTGAATTGCTATCGACCTACTGCAGGACCCGCGGAGGCGGAGCAGGGAGCTGAGGGGACCCGAGCCCCCGATTTTGGGTTAATTTTTAAAATGCCACAAAATGGTATAATAAGAGTAATACTAGCGACAACTGTTATATTCATAAATTATGAAGAAAAGCAGGTACAGTCACCATGTCCGGGTCATCTCGCTGTTCACAAAGAACGTTTGGACAGACCTATACTGCAAACGAATTTGTTACCAAGAATGATCATAGACAAAATGTGGGAACATTTAATATCAAGACTGAGAGAAACTCGCATGATAATTTAAATGACTGCAGGCTGATCCAACGGCGAGTAAAATCTCCAATTCATTACACGATGATAAATTCTATCACATTTATTAAATCGGAAGGGGAGTTGGTTTAAACGCATTTTCTGATATTCTTAGAGAGTAGGGGTGGAGTGAGGTGAATTGAGTTATTTACAAAATAAAGTTTTAAATATAGCATGAAAGACACGCCTCTGCATTCTCAAAAAAATGAATATTCACCTTGTCGTGAATAAAAGTGAAATCTACTGCAGTCACTCCAACAGCTTGTAGGAAAGGTGCATAGTCACTGCCTGATCCAAGGTCACCGATACTGCGACAAAGCAGATAATTAGAAAGAATGCTTTAATACAATATAAACCAGGTAAGTGTGAGTCCTGTCTACGATTTACTTTGAAATTCACATACATTGCTTGTTTGTGGAATATATTAAATATGCATCTTTTATTTATGAATTTCCATGTTGTTTAATGTGAGACATTATTTATAGACAATCTTACTGGGGTTCACCATCCTCGAGCTCAGTTTGACGCAGGCGCCACCTATCATAGAGGGTTGAAACCGCCTCTCCGTCGGTAAAATCTCCAGGATTTGGGTCAGGAACCTGCAAAAGTAGAGTTAAAAATCATAGAGATACGCCTTATATACCTTTATTCATAGTTAAACAAGCCTGATACATGTCATCGAAATTAACGTAAAAGTGTGTTAAAAGTTTTAGTTATTTATAATGTAAAGAGAGCTACCGAATTTTGGTAATTTTCAGAACAGATGGAAGTTGTTATGATACTATATGTTATTAAAGCTGAAATATTAATAAGTTACCACTACTGGAGAACGTATGATATAATTTAATGGGTGTGAATGTCCGTCTGAATAATTTATGATCATCACTATCATCATCCTATGATGTTTGTATTATGACCTCGTCATTTCTTACTTGTGTCTTTAACTACAAAATTACAACGCAACGGAATCTGTAAACCCATTCAGTCATTCTAACTAACTTCGTAAGAATCATTTACTCTATGGAATTCTTTGTAAATAAATATTAGAACTCTGCTTCTTTACCATTATTTAAGCAACGCATATATAGAATTATAGAATTAATAGTTGTAATTGACGATTTAACATTTCACTGTTGTTAATATTAAACTATTTAACTTTGTTCTTTAAGGGAGTGAATCTACAATCTTGGACAAAAGTAGTTGACCATCTGTGCAAACAGAGTTCAGGAGTTTTCCAGCTACCCCTATTCCCCGCACAATGTTGCATATTGCTTACGCATAAGTTTTAACTAAAACCAACATTGAGGACCGGGGTCCGAGGTGTCTTAGTGAGTAGGTTAAGAGCTTTCTTAAAATTATAACACGCGATGCAGGCACATGGTCAACACTTTTGTCCAAGATTCAATCTTGGACAAAAGTAGTTGACCATCTGTGCAAAAAGAGTTCAGGAGTTACTTTATTTCCAGCTACCCCCATTCCCCGGCACAATGTTGCATATTTCTTACGCATAACTAAAACCAACAGTGAGTAGGTTAAGAGCTTTCTTTTTCCAAGATTGTAGGCTAACTTGTTTTGTGTCCTCATACATATTGTAAAGAAACAAATAAATAAAACAAATTTATGGAAATGAGATTTCACTCCTTGCAAGTAACCGTTAAAGAAAGAATGTGTGGTGTACCAGATATCCCCTAATATCATATAGTCAACCGCTCGACATTGTCAACTATTGTGTATTGGTTTAACTTACCACTTTTGAAGCTCTACGGATTGTCTCGTACATATTTGGTGTTGATGCAAATTCCGGAATGTAATCACCTGAACAAAATAAAATTCATGTCATGCGCCCAAATTAATATAAGTATACATTACTTGAGTTGCTTAGCAATATATATAAGGAAAAGGTATGCTGACTATAGAAAGTTGTGTTCTAAAAAAATATCCATCAGAACATATAGCCTGACCTCTAGAATAGTTCATTATTTTTTGTAGGGCCTTAATAATTATGTAATATCAAGTACGACTGTAACGTGCCCTCGCTGTAAAATGCGGCAGCGGGCGTGTCATGAGGAGTGCCTCGGCCTCACCAAACACTTGAAGCAACAAAATCGGTACGAATTGAACAGCAAGAACGGGACGAATAAGGAGATAACTCGAGACAGTGAACCCCCTTCCCACCCCACCCCTGGGATATTTAGAAGTATTTAAAAATAAAAGAAATTTAGCTCAATGTTGTATATTTCTCGCATGCAGTATGCATACTTATATACTTATCATATGTATCTTGATAAGGGTACTTTTCCTCTACAATACAATTTCAGTATATAAGATGATCTAAAAACCGGAAATGCCCGAAATCTTTCCAAAAATGCCCGAAATCGTTTCACGGTCCACTAGGCTTAGTACTAACGTTACAAAAATATAATATGAGTAAACAGTATGGGGCTGGTGTCTGAACGTTTCTGCTACTATGCAAGCCTTATTTTTACCAGATGTAAACGTGACAGACGTTAACTAATTCGATACCATGCTGCTCTCGGGACGTTCTAGTCTTATATATATATGCGAATATTGCCTAATCAAAGGTCGAGAGGGGTGAAAGCAACCCCCTCACTGACTGTACCCATTTCGATCCCTACAGAAACAGCCCCAATCAACACCGCCATACATACACGGCTTATTCATCAAAGAAGGAAGACAAATAGTCATAGAAACAAATAGAAACGGCCATTTCGAGCCCATGTGGTTGAAATTCGAGTTCAGGCGAGTAGGCATGTCGTTCATTTAGAGGCGTTGAGCGTCGACGTGACGTCGTTAATCAGGGATATTTTTAATGTGTGATACTCACCGCTTACAGCTATATCAAGGTTCAGATATGCCACGGCGCGGTTATCGAGGTTCTTGGAATATTCCTGTATGAAACAAATTATAACAAGGATAACTTGCACATTTCAATCATGACGGACCAGTGAATTAAACTTTGAATAAAACGCTTTGGGTACTGGTATAAGTTTTGTATCACTAAGCTATGGTACGAACACCGCAAGCATTACCAGATGCAAGTGGCATGGAACAACGACAACCACCCAGCACATCATGCTGATGTTACATGAAAACAGATCGAAACCTGTTGATCACCATTGTTTATTATTGTCACCAATCTATCACCAAACTAGTAGGCCTATACTTTCATCAATTTATTTACCGGTTTTCTCTGAACCTCATTAAATCAAACGAATGCTTACTCACTTCCACCCATTCTCTGGATCCAATCAAACCGTACTCTTCAGCTCCCCAACTGCCAAACATGACGGTACGACGTGGTCTCCAACCTGTTGTAGAGAACAAACCTTTATTCATGCCAAGGTATGATTGTAAAGCCCTCTATATTGTAAATTGGAATATATTCATGTACTTCAAAATATCAACGGGTGTGTGTTAATTTGTTTTGAAGATTGGATGTCCCGAAGCATTTACATATTTAAATATAACTCTTCTACCGTAATTTAAATATACCTCACATGACGATTTTGGGTCGGAACTGCTAACAACTACAATCATAGTTTGTGACGGTTATTTCCCAACTTTACCTGTGTAATGTCTTACACGTTCAGGATTTTGTTATTTTAAAAAAATCTCTTTGGAATGATGTTTTCGATTCGCCATCTCAAGAACTTACCATCCTTCAAAAGTTGTCCAAACGCTCTTGCAACTTCCATCATGGCCGCAGTTCCACTAGACGGGTCAATGGCACCAAATCCCCATGCGTCCCTATGATTACCCATCAAGACGTAACGATCTGCCAGTGAGAAGGGTTAACAGATAGTATCTTGGATTGATGGAACTAGCTCTTTAAGAGCTCTAAAAGTAAAGTTCTTACATCTCTTTTAAAGAGGCTATAGTGTATATTACTGGGCATGCAATGCGATTAATAATGCATGCGCCATATCGTAATAAATGTCATATCCGCATGAACAAGCCATATGTTAGGTTTCCATACGCAGAGCGTACTAAAGCATATCTAGCAAAGTACAGATGCATTCTTAACAAGTCAATAAATTTTTCTAAGTCATGATAGTCATCCTACTACAAACATATCATTCAGACTAGGCAATATTCGGCCCAAAAAGCTGGGGTTGTCCTTAATGAACTTCTCAACAATAAAAGGAATTCGACCTGGATTCCTTTATAAGGCGATTACGATATTCTGCGATTACGTCAGCAGATGAACGTTTTCTCTGCGTGCTACTTTTTTCAAAATGCCAATACGTAGCATATTTTCTAGGGGTGTAGCAATCACTTCTTAACCTGGAATTGCGTGCGGGTTGCGTGCGCATGCGTACTCTGAGTATGCATTGCTTCTTGCTCGTAACGACACACAGTCTGTTTTATACTTTAGTGTAATTCAAGAGTTTGTTGTTGTTTTGTATTTATCACGGGTAATTTGCTTATAAAAGTTAAAGGTTGATTCAGGACGTATTACCATATTCAAAATTCTGATCCCATTTAAGACAAACAATGATACCAATCAGTTTGGTAAAACATTCATGCAATGCCTTTCGTCTCAGGTCACCCATTGTGCTAGTCAAAGCTGAAATATGTAATACGGTACTTCTGAAAAAAGAAAATACCGCGTCATAAGCTGTGGTCGGGCTAACGTCGAAGAAAACAAATTACATTTACTCACCTATAGCTTGGTCGTCTATGCATAACCTTAATGTCATGACAACTACTGAAATATAAGACTCATATACATACCAGGTTCCACGTTTCCACGGATCGTTCCAATCACATTCCACGCATCTTTTCTAGCGTTCTTGGTTGATATTCGCATTTGGACTTTACTGTGCGAAAACAAAAGATCAGTATAATAATCACCCTCAGATACTATGAACGCTAACCCATGGAACAGGAACAGGAACATGATCTAGAGAGCACTAACCCACCCCTTAACACTGTTTATAAGTTAATATAATTATATCTTGGAAACATACCAATGTTTCGAAGAGGTTCGAGTTGTATTCACGGAGCATAGAAAACCGTGTTGACTTACACTTCAATATCACACATTTCCAATATGTAGAATCTTACATCAAGGTTTCGAGAGTTAATCACTCTAGACCTGATTGGTATTTTCTAGAAACCTATATGCTAGTTTTATATATTACAATTATATCTATTTATACAGTCAGGAAGAAAAGTCAAGTAAGTGAAGATCGTATTATCTTTTAAATAAGGATTGAATCACTATTTTACTTGCCGATTCTATTTGCTGTGTCTCTACTTATTTTTACAACAAAAACGAAGCGATTTTGCAAAATAGTTGATTACTACTCACTGTCACATCTGAGATTGGCTTAGGTTATATTCGGATGACTTTTATAGTGTAAATGATCGTTTGTATTGATTTCAGTAGTTCTGACGGGCGCCGATATTGCGGATGAAGACTATGTGGCTGCGACACTCTATAAGTAACCGTATATTCCCAGACATAAAGTATCGATACGCGATTTCTTGGACGAAGGATTCGTCGTGGGATCCGTATGTTTTGATGTTAGTAAGGCTTTATGTGTCCAACCGGGTATTGTTCAAGAACTGCTATTCAGCGAAGCAGGCATTCGATTACGTAACGAAAAATCCAATTAGTATGTGCGAGTCGATACCGCTGCGTAACCGATTAGAGAGATAAATATTATTGTTTGCTGTATATGCATGTTAGGGCTAAGACCGAACAAGCGAGTTGCATTCATACTCTCACAAAGAATTGGATCGTCGGTGGAATTTCGAGGCATATTTAGGTTTAAGATTATTTCAAGGCGAGCCTATGCTACATGGCAGAGCGGAGTGCTCAATATAGTCTCACAAGCTTAGGCATTTATTCACGTATGTTATTGCAAGCTTATGGCGTAGCTGATGCAGTTAAAGGAACTACTGAGATATATACCAAGTGTATATAATGTACGATATGGGCGTTGCGACTCCAGTTAAAGGACTTACTGTGTGCTTTTTTAGCAAAGAGAGGGTCTCGTAAAAATAAAAATAAATAATTGCGTGAGAAAAATATAATTGCCATGCACTGGGTTTCTTGAATGACGGTGTCGTCATTGTGTGAAGAACTTCACGGTTTCGTCGACGTAGAAGGTTGTTTGTTTGTGTGGAGAGACATGTAAGTTCATATTTTTATTTAAAGATTTGCTGAATTGCTGGGTGCAAAATAATGATTGTTGAGGTACGTATGAAGCACGGGAAAGGGGGTAAATTTGAGGTCGTTTAAATGAGATGAATGTGTAAAGGGGACACATTGATACTTTATTTGAAGAAACGTACAGCTATAAAATATCATGTTGTCGGTTTTAGTTTAGAAAGATGATTATAAATATTAATTGTATCTAGCTGTACTGTATACGGTGGACGTTTACAGGGAACAAAGTTCAATGGTTGAGTTAATTAAATTAATGATTTATGATTTTATGTTTACCTGATAACGTGTGATAAACACACATTTATCTTTGATGCTTAATAAATTTTCGTGTGGATATGTGTCCACATATACAATCTCGAAATATAGACATGCTTTAGAGAAGTAAAATAACTTTTGTATTTCTTTTCTTATTTGTCTTATATTTTTATTGACTAATAGGTTATATCTTTCCGCTACATAGTCCAAAGATTAATGCAAGATGATATAAAAATAATATATTATCGACCTTATTATTGCCTAATATTTTGCTTTTAGATCTCATTCAGGCTACCTTCTATATTGGGACTGAAGTCATCAAGTTTCTCACAATATGTGCTGTGACTGGCCCCACTGTCTTCCCGAGAGATATCTACCACATATATAGCCAACGAAAGCGGAGCAAGTGGTACCGGATAATAAAGACCAGTAGTTAAATAAGTAACGGCCGATAGAGTCTATTGGCCTGAGACATTTGAGCAGTAATTCGATGTATTTTTCTTCTCGATATTGACTGTACTATCATAGCGATATCAATTCGTTAAATATACATTACAAGGTAAACGTTATTCATTCAAACCATGCAGGGCAAACGTTATCCATAAAGCATACATTGCGGGGTAAACGTTATCTATAATATATGCAAATCATCAAAAATGTTATTCGTGATTTATTAGGTATAGTCAATGACTGGGAGTGTTGGTTACCAAGCGCATATTGTAGTGAGAATTTAAAAAGAATCACGATTGTTGATTTATGCATGTATACTCGTACAGCTGCAGTAAAGGGTAAAGTGTACTGACCATTATAGTTTATTGTTTATTATTAATATATATTTATTTGGGTTTCTACTCTCGTATCGTATGTGATTTTTAGCGTAATTTCATTCCAGTTTCTCCGCCCTAGACGATCATCGTTCAGTCATCTTGAAGGTGATACTGACCCGTCTTCGTTGACGTTAAAACTATACCTGTTACCGTTATATTTTATCTGGACTTCTCTGTGGTCGTTATTTATTCATTGTATTTTCATCGTGCCCGGAGTTTCATATCGACGTTAACAAACGCAAACGTTTGGTCTTGCTTACTTAACACACACAGTAACCTAAAAATGTATGTTCCATAAAGGAAAGAAAATATCCCACAAACTCCGAAAATACAGTTAAGAGTGGACAAACTCAATTTATATATACCAACACGTACCTGTAAACTTTCTTCTTTTTTGAGATCTTTTCTAAACTCATAGATTTGTCAAGTTGTCATTACCCAAAATATTTTTGATTTTTAATTTGACTGCTTTCTACTAACTTATTGTTCTTCCTAGTCTGCTGATGCTTTCTATGTCACGTGTTGTAGTAAAGGGGTGTGTGCGATCCGCGATTTTTACTCGTGACACGTGACTTTAACTGGAAAATAACATTAGTATTTCTTTTATTATATGCTGCATGTCCAGACGATATATCCTGTAAGCACGTAGTCACTTGAAGTTTTGACTTGTCGGGTAAAGAGAGAAGCTGCTATTAGCAACCGAGATACAACATATACATAGTCTTGTATACAGCATTTAGCATATTTTATTGACTATGATAATGAATGTCAAAAGCAGGTAATATATACACTTGTATGCGTGTATGTTTAATCAACATAACATCAATGGGTCTTTAAACGTCCATATCCGCAATTATACATACTATGCATCCGCATTCCATGTTTCAATATTACCATTATATCGAACGTCCGATTATTTATAGGCCTAATATTTATAAATATGAACAATATGAGTCACTTACTCGGTAACGTTAGGCGCAGCGAATCCTGGCCCGTATTTGTAGGTCACTCCTTCGATGCCCCCCTTCCAATCGTTCTTGACCTCTGCACCACCCATCAAACTGAAAATAAGAAAACACATTCAAAACATTTAACTACCTTTTCTAACGAACGACTGAAAGAATATCAACAGTTCGGGACACGCCAACAATTTGATGTCAAAGCACCCCAATCGTATTGCTTAATTATAACGAAACGAAATGAGTGTGCTATAATATAACATATCATCATGCAATGACACAATTTTCACAAATATTTTGAAGTTCACATTATATAGTTCTGACATTCTAATTGCATATTTTCAGAACCTGTTTAATTTTGCTCAGTACGTTAACCACACAGTTCCCCGATTCGCTGAAACAGCACGCACATACACACTCACGCACACATTTTTAATTTGGCTAACACAAATCGTAGTATTAATCACGATATATGTTACCAAGACAATTAAAATGACTACAATATCTCATTTAATTTGATGCGTGTTAAATGAAACCACTTCAATCAGTTTTATCGTGTATGTATGCTTCTGTGTACAACCTTCTCTTTGCGATCAGTTTCATCTGATAATGCGGCGGGGAGGGGAATTAACCTCTGTCACACAGATGTGCGTGACCTCCGTATAACGTCCGGGCAGAAGGGGTGAAACCGTCGCAATTAAATAATATAAGAAAATATATCTGACAACTTACTTAAGGAAATGTTGAGCGTCATTCGCCGCTATCGGATGTATGGGGATGGTCGGTAGGCCAAGCTCTTTAAAATCGTTATCTTCTTCATACCTGTAAGCACTTTCTGTTTGCGAGGAGATATAACAACAAAATAATCAGACGATAGTATACGATTTTTTAGGAACGTGTTCCGTGAATTGTACTGATAGATTGAGTAATCGTGTTCAAGCAATTTCCGGGAAGTTATAATATACACACGCTGCACTTAATCGAGGAGCATACGTTCCACAGGAATTGTGACACTGGATATCACTATTTTTCATGATTCCAGACTGAAAGCATTCGTCTACTCTGTCAAAAACATATTTTTAATTTATGAAAAGTAATTTATTGAATGATCCTCTGCCCCCACCATCTCCCAATTACTGTATCAAATTAAAGTATTCCTTATTATTTCAACGTATGCCATCTTTCACAATGTGTGAATGTAACACAAGTCCTACCCAAAAAATATACTGACATACCGGCTGCTTTCCAAACATTTCATTTACGAAAATGGTGTAACGCAATGTGCTCTCACCTTCACACAGTGTAGTGGTGTAGTATGAAAGTTTTACACCAATAAATACATATTACGGTACATGTCGTCGTCTAGTCGTTTGAATTACTCCATTCTATGATATATTCAAGATCATTGTTTTGTGTAGCTATTAGTACTTGGGTGGATACATCAATCAACGCTTAAAATCGAGTGCAAAGTTCATAAGCAATATTTATAAAGACATCCAAATCTTAAGTTGTAAAATATAGAACACTGCATGTATTTTTGACCATGTTCTTTTCTAATATTTCCTGTTCGAATCTGATGGCAAGGTCTACACTACTGTGGCGCGTAGTATTTACCCAACACACAGTCATGTCCATAACATTGATTTGTATGATATCAAGATTCTACTTTTTACTCTCATATAATGAAACATTTCTAGTGGCTAAAATATCTTGGACTGACGAAAATTAGACAATGATAATCATAATAATGCAATCATCATGGATTAATGAACCTTCCCACTGAAGGGTATCCGAGAGTCAATGGGTCATCATTTACATGCTGACAACTTCCTGACTGTGTCCATGTGTGCAGCAGGTACCGCCCATCCAGGTCGGCATGATTACTATGCAATGATAATTACGCTAATGCATGCTTTAGATTAATGAACCTACCTTCTGAGGGTGTCCGAGGATCACGGAGTCACCACTTCGTGCAAGTGTCTTTCTCTCTATGTGTCTCTGTGGGTGGCAAACACAACCCGCCCCAATAGACAGGTTCGTCGACCAATGATAATTACGCTACTGTATGATTAATTAACCTATCTTCTGAAGGGTAACTGGGGGTCATGGGTCACCACTTCCTCTCTCTGTCTCCATGTAGGAAGTACAGCGCGTTCGGGTCTGGATAGACCGGCTTGTCAGTCAATGATACTTACGTTCCTGTATTAGATTAATTAACCTACCTACTGAAGGGTATCCGGGAGTCAGGGGATCTCCATTTCCATCCAAGCAACTGCCTCTCTGTGTCCCCGAAGGAGGCAAATACAAGCCGTCCGGATAAACAGGTTCCCCGGGCATTGTATAGTCAGCAGGGTCCGAAAACAAAATCAGTCCTTTCGCTCCATATTGAGCTGCAAATTTTCCCTATAAAAGAAGTGAAGTATATCAAAGAATGGGCTAGATAGAAAGTGACATATAATTCTAGAAGAAGTAGGACCGGATTAACGGATGGGCTAATAAGGCTATATCCTTAGTTCCACAATATGTGATGCCTTTAAATTTCAGACCAATATTTCAAATGTTCAGTGGATCGAGATTGTTTCTGTAGTTGACAGTCGTAAAGCAATTAATGTTGATATGGTGTGATTGTGTAGTCTAATCATTGTTACCTTATTTTGTTTCTTAATATTACCACTTTGCTAACGTTCCGGCGTTCCATATTATTGTCATGTTTGTGTGATTAATGTAGGTGTTATTATTCATGGATTCGTATATTTATAGATTATATTTATAGTATATGTAGAGCAAAATATTAACTCATTACATAACTATGTTATATTGCCCTACACTGTTGTATCCCTGTGACACAAAGCTTTCGTATTGTAGCCGTATGAACAATGTTAATGTATATTCAATAAAAATGTATTTTATTGTATAGTATATACATTTTGATATTGAATTATAAGGAGTTTTAGCATATCATTAGTTAAGTGAAATTAATGGTTCCACGTGTAAATGGTACACTAATGTTGGTATTCCACTTACATTATGATTAAGTACTGTCTAAAAAAGTTGTAACTATATTTAATAAGCATTTTGCATTGTAATTTGTAATTGGTATTTTCCCCATAAACATTTACTGTCATAATGCACAGAATATGAGAATTGTAAATTGTGCATTATATTATGGGCTATTGTGGGCGATATTACGGGTTCCACGTGTAAGTCGGGACACCAGTTTGTGTCCATTTGCATTATGGAGCTAAACATATTAAACTTCTTTCATCAATTGCCAGTTCATGTTAAAGAGTAAGTTTACTTCTAAAACAATATATACATTGAGTATCAAGAAATGAACACCGAAAAGATGTCATTTGTGTCTTTGGTGTCTTTTTGACTATTTTCCCTTCAAGAAGCTGATTAATGACCAACCTTTCCTGAATTTACATTGCATTATAAGAAACTAATATAACAAAAGTTAAACAAGAAGGCAATCCATGGAGTTGCAAATCTCAACATTATCATCAGTTTTGCCATTTCCTTTAGCTATGCCTATTGACCAATGTAGTTAAAATCTTATCATCATCAGGCTATAATAAAATTGAATTAGTTAAGGATACAAAACCAAAAATAAAATCGAGGGTTGCATTGAATTAGTATTTCCAATCATCCAATTCTGCATGTAAAAGTATACAATGTTTGACCTCATTGTTAGAATATATTGTATATATATAATATATAGAAGTTCGCGACGCAAATTTTTGTCACACATACATACACACACACAAACACACACAAACTCACAAATTTTGCACGTTTTTACCATAACCACATAGGTGGATTATCGGTCACCCATGGGTACCTCACCATGGGTTACCCCCTTGTGACCGGACAAATCATGTTGAAGAACATTACCATGGCAACTATTGGTAACTGGTGAGGCCAAAATAGTGTGTAACAGTCAAATGACTACAAAATCTCATCCGCTAATGGGGTGATGAAATAATAAATCCATGCAATGTCAGAGCTGTAACACAAATATTCAAATTGTGCTAAAAAAGTAATTGGTACCTTTATTTAAATAATCACCCATATATATTTGCCCTTCTTTTCCATTAGACTCTTAATCCGGCATTTAAGGGAAAAGGTAGATGCGAACGAAGACTCACAAGCTTGCGGTACGTTGTTGCAACAGGTCCCCAACTGCAGGCGCGTAGCCAGACCTCTCTGTGTGGGGTGGGGGGCAAAATGCAATCATCGTTCTCAACATTTTTCGCGCGATATATACGGTACATTAGGGTTTATAACGCTCGCGAAAAAATCGTTCCATGTGTAGAAATACAGAAATAAAACTGCATTTAAAGCAGCTCAGATACATGTGTTTTACTACTGAAGATTAAATTTTAATTTACATAATATATGCTTTGTCAAGGAAAACAAATACTAATTAATGAGTCTATAATGCTTACGCCCATCACCAAAACTCCACGTAGCATATGGATCAAACCTAAAATTTATCATATGGGTCAGATGTTCCATTGGTATAAAACAGTTCCAAG
>JAODAF010133908.1:0-10436 GCA_027574765.1 Molpadia intermedia | reverse complement strand
ACTTTGGATTCAGGGAAATTTTCGTTCTCTTGGGTTGGAGTACATCTCTTGTTGACTATCCTCTCTCTCCCTCCCCAATAAAAGTTAAATAATATAAAGGTAACTGTTTTAAGTGTTTTCACATACTTACACGTGATCGCTTCGCGTGTTTCTCATGACCCCCTTAATTAGCTTGACCAAAGCCGCGACTCAAGCATAAACATATTCCATAATAACGTTTGGTTGAGCCTACTTTTAGTATCTTTATCTACCACATGCATGTAACTAAACTACCCAGTGGCGTAGCGACTATGGGGCGGGGTGGTCAGAATCTCTAACCTCCGGTAGAATTATTTTGTTTACACGATGAAGACTTCTTCTCTTAGATTACTTCTTAAATTTAATTATTGGAATACATTCTTCTCTCACAGATCCAACAGTGCCTACTATGTCTCTCCGTTATCGTCTCCGCTACGGTGACACTTTGTTGTATTTTTGTGCCAAAGTTGTATATAGTTCTTCTAGCGCCTCATAAAAATCGAAAGCAGCCCGGATTGGTGCTCAATAGTCGTCTACAGAAGTCTATGGGAGGGTCTATGGACAGTAAAGCTAACAACGGTGACGCCAGACTAGCGAGACCTATGCCAAGTATAGGCCCCACTTCCTACACGGCATCTTCTGGTAGGTAAAACGATAGACGCTATAAGCAGCATTGAATGTACATTTTGTCACCAATACAATATTGTTATATCTTATGCCTTGGCGTGGAGTGGGGGCAGGCTAGACCATATGAGCTGACCCAAAATAGGTACATAATGGATATATAATGTGCGAAAGCAAACTGGATTGGAGTGTGGTTTTGGAAACAACAGCCATTGCTTTGTACAGGTACACATGAATCACTGTCAACTTTCCAACGGCAGATTGCTTTAAGGCAAAATGGCTTAATAAACTAAATAAATTTAAAGGAATAAAAGTAGTTAATGATTTAATATTGAAATCTATTTGGAAAACGAAAACAAGTCCGTTATATATAACATGCCGATCCAAACTCATTATATTATAAACTTAGACATGTTCGTAGAAACATTACTGTAGAAAGTGCTGTGTTTATTTGCTAACGATCAAACGACTTTGACGAGACTAACACTTGCGCTCGGGATAATTAGCTATGTAATATACTAAATAAGCCTACACACTTGGAGAATTTTGTTCAATCTACAACACTCGCAATCTACAACACTAGCAGAAGGAATCAATTTTATAGAAAGGATGGCACCTCGGGCCAACACATTAACGTAAAGGTGAAGGTCGAATAATTGAGAAGATTTCGTCTTTATTTTACACCAAACCAAATCACGATTGAAGGCCGGAAATGTTAGGTTTAGGTGATATGACCATGTATTAACTTTAAATAGACCTAACAATATCTTGAAATTGGATAGAAATACTTTGATTATGATTACAGGATGTTAAAAATAGCTTTTATTGTTTTATAGGTTTGCGTTTTCTTTATTATTTGATTGCAGAAGTCGACATGAAAGATGGATCTTCAGATTCCGAAGAGGAAGATTTCATCCGAAAGCCGCCGGATCATGATATACTCCGAGCGCTTAATTCCATGGACTCTACAAGGGTTTGATTTTCATTCAGACTGCATTACGTTTTCCAACACAAAAATATGATATCGTTCCTTACCTTTTACCAGCCTGGTTGATTTAGTTCGTTTTGGTTTAGCTACCGTAATAGTCAACGTTCTTGTGATCGTGGATAAACATCATCCTGAAGCCAGCATTCATCTTCATCAGGTGTTCATGTCGTTTGCTTTGATTCGATCCGGTTATGAAGTCACTAGAGGCTCACATTCAATCTTGCTTATAAGCCTTCTCTTTTCGACCAATGATAAGTTATTGCTAACAGCGGCAGGCGTGTAATCGCTGCCATCGTACTTCAGGTAACGTTTGACTGGGAGGTTCCCCAGTCTTTGGCCACTGTTTCAGTGACTGAGAGTGCCGGACTATTGCCTGTTCATCACCAATGTATATCATGCCTGGCTAAACGAGCCCACTTCGAAGAAGCCACACTGCAGAAGAACCCAATTCGACACCACTGGAAAACATGATCCATTTATCACCACTAAAATCAAACGTGCTGAAGAAGACATTTTGAATAGAACTTGTGATTGCAAGACCGAACACTCAAGCATGATACGACTGCTAATAATGTGATACGTTTACTAGTACATCCAAACGCGATAATCGATGTAATGGGGAGACAGTAAACAAACTTATAGTGCCTAGAACAATGTTAAGGGACCATAAAACAGAGGGTTCCAATGAAAGTTATATTATCTATACCAAAACATTTATAGGGTTAATCGCAGCATCGATGGAAGTACCACCAGCCAACAAAAAAATTACTGTTATCGCAAATGAGCGAAAAGGGAGAAGTATTGTGTTTCTTGATGAATTGCACCACTATTGATGATAATCCAATCGAGAGAATTCCTATGGCTAAGGAAAATATATATAACCCTTGATGTCATAAAGGTTGATCTTAAGATACTATTTCAACATTGGCAAACCAATCGTACACAATTCCATAGATCATAATGTTGTACGGAACCTAATAAGGTATCGTATTAATACATTAAGTACGGTACGTCGCACGTGCGTTATTTTCTCTCAATAATGCAAATCGCCTTTAAACTATATCTAGAAACACGATTGTTATTTATATATATAAATATTATAGTAAATATTACAGTATGAAAATGGATTTAATCTACCTTAGGCTATACGATAAATCAGCTTTCTCTTTTATCTCAAAATTATGAATACACACCCGATAGCACTCGACCTTAATGTATCAGATCATTGCGTGACTGCATGTAGCACAACAAGTTAGCAATGTGCCCAAAATTAGTCATAAATACAGGGTTCATGGTTGAAATAAATAGGTTCAGGATTCCCCCGATTACAAGTCTCGGGTGATTAATCTGTATACATCATCACCTAATCCCTGCAGGCAAAACTAACATAACCATTAAACACCTTAGGCCAATAAACTTGATATAATAGCGTCGTCGTTTAATATTTTGTCGAAAAATTTGGCTTCTTAATCTCAATCTTAGTATAGTTCGTCGAGTACTTTTCTTTCTTTAAGAGCAAAAAAGGAGTTTTGTCCTTAATTAGAAAAGAAAACGCTTGACAGTGGATGTTATTAAATGTTTATTAAATAAATAATGTCTTCTTAAAGCAGGGTCCAGATTTTGTGGTCACAATTCTCCAAATCTAACGGTTGGACTAATCGGCTGCGCTTTATATAGTACACAGTATGTCGACAATGTTTCGAATTTCAAATTAGCACAAACCTTGATAATTTGCTACGGTATGAGCTAAAATACTAGTATAGTTATCCGATGTTGTTAACAATGTATAGCATGCGTGGTGGACATTTATAGTCTTTCTGTCAAGAAGCCATTTTGGGGCGACACGTTAGAAATATTTACAGATACTGTAGGGTACTAATGACAAAACATTGTTGTTTTCCGTTAAATCATTATTGACTTCTCAAAGCAAACTTCCATCTTAGACTCTAACCCTGAGTTACTAATATGAATTCCATATGAATATACATTTGCTGAATCTAACTTGCTAATTTAAATTTGTTAATGACTTAAAACTAATTGTAAAGAAATTCTTGATAATAACTGACTCATTTAAAAGAGAACTATTATTTGTACTGTTAACGTTATTATATCACGGTAACTCCCTTTCTAGCCAGCCAGTGAGGGACACCGTTTCTTGATTAAGGACACCATCAGTTTGTAAAAGTATGATATGTAAGCGAAAGACTTCATATATTTCTGATATTTCTGGCGGCTTGAAGTGTTATAAATAGGAGGATGACTTCATGGAGTTTGAGACGCGATTTATGAAAATTAATGATCTTCCACACATATTCGACTCAAATTTACCATTTGCAACTTTATTACACTTTTATACCAATAATTTACTCACATTATATCTCACTATCCTCGTAACGCGACGCTTGCTTAACTAGTGCAACTATGAATTTATAAATTGCGGCCAATTAAATCTAGATAGGGCTACCGGCTATTACTAACGTTGGTTACCACGACATAGTTTTACAACACGATACATTCACTTATTTCTGTTTGTAAAGGTAAAGGGAAAAGTAAATTATATACTTCAGTTAAGTACTATCACAATCCCCGTTTATATGAAAAAAGTAATACCATGTGCTATTTATTTTGTATGTTTAAATTAGTTGTAAAGCTTATTACGTAATTGTATAATTGTGAATATTTAGATCGCTTTGAGATTCTCGATTTTTGTATATCTTTGTCGTGGTGTTATGCGCCATGAAAACGGAAGGTTGATGAGACCACAATTTAATATAGATATTTTTACAAGGTAAATATTTAGATTATATACGTTATGTATAGTGAAACATTTTGTGACGTAGCTTAGATATATGAATATGTATGGTAGTTTTGTGAAAGACCCACATATTATAGAAAGACTAAGTGTGTATAAGCTAGTATAGCGGCTTTTATACCCGTACGGTTCACGGTGCATTTTTTGGTCATGTGTCTCCTGTCAGTTTTACACTAAATTACGAATGGAAGGATAATATTTCGTTTTATCTTTCTTCCTTGATATTTACCATTGAATATAGATATCTACGAGACAGTTGAACTTTGACCTGCACTACGCCATATAAGACTATATTCTCGTGGAATGCATAATAAATATTGAACCGAACTCATTGACCTACATACACAAAATAGACTATAATCTCGTAGAATTATTTGACAAAAATCGGAACGGGTAGTGATTGATGTTACCTTTAATCCCTGATATTGACATTTGAATATTGATATCTAAGAGACAGTTGAACTTTGACCCTAGACCATTGAACATACGCCAAGTAATACTATATTCTCGTTTAATATGTAATACACGTCTTTTGTCTTTTTGAGTTTAAATTTAAATTTGATTCAAGCTCATTGACTTACATACGCAAGATAAGAATATATTCTCGTATATCTATTTTACAATAATTAGTTTTGTGCTAAATGATTTTATTGAACCTTTAATCACTGGTATTGACTTATGAACATGGATACCTAAGAGACAGTTTTGACCCAAGACCATTGACCTACATAGGCTATACGCCAAGTAAGACCATATTCTCGTGGAATGTATGATACATCCAAGGGACGTATAATGACTGATTTGACCTTTCATTTTCTATATTTACTTTTAAATAAAAATAATACACATGAAAATATATTCTACTATACTACACCTAATATATTTCTGATTTTTTTAAATTTTACAAAAATAATGTTCGCGCTACAATATAGTTTTGCCTAGGCAAGGCTACTGTAGTGCTTAATTTGATCCTTGCTATTAACATTTGAATATTTGATTATCTATGATACAAAATTCTTCACTACAGGGCATCGATCTATGAAATTTTGACTGGAGTTTTGACTGGTCATGTATATTGGGAAGTGCGTTTGACAGTTGCGCGTTGGAAATGCAAATTCGACATTTCACTACGTGACCTGTGACCTCTAGGCAAAGATAGGAGAACACTGTAGTAAAACGAGATATTTCTGTGCAGTGTAGGCTCCAAACGAATTCTCGAAGCGGCGTATTGAGCTAAAGTATTTGCATTTGCGAATGAAAAGGATAAACAATCACTTTTGTATTAGTAGTATATAATGGTAAAGGGAGCTCCGAAATACAAGCAAAATTTTATGCTTGATGAAAGTGCTTAGATTTCCCATATCTTATTATAAACCACTTCGCAGTTCCAAATACGAAATTCATTATGGGACCGGTAATCGTATACCGTAGAGCAGGCTACATACTAATAAACGTAGATATTTAGTTAAAGACTGAAATTCACTCAAATGGAGTGCCCCAGTGATCAATCCAAGAAAAAAGTTAAACTTTAACTCGAAAAAGAGCGAAAAGTCACTCCATGTAGGAGTGAATATTTCACTCCAATTCTTTCGAGAGTGATTACTGTCGGCTCACTCTTTGCAAGTTAGAGTATATATATGTTTGTAAGTGACAGATAATACAGCACATTCACGTTATTTGAATTACGCAGACGACTTTTTCTTTCAATAATTATAGCCTATTTCTAGGCCCATTTATGCTACGGTATGTACTGGTTTGGTAATCAGGAGGACCTATGAGGCTATATTGTAAACCTCTTTTTTTAACTTGGCCGACATTATATGGCATCTATCAACGGGAGATTCCTTAGTAAAATATATCGATATCGGCGGGAAATACCCGACCAGAATACAGAACTGTATAATGTTTCAATTTCCTACATCATTGCAAACCAAACATTTTCAAATCAAGAAAGGTAATCATGCGAAATGTACTATTAGGAACCCGCCTTCTGGAAATCTGCATCATGCCGCATACGCCGCAAATGTTTCAATCTCTGCGCCAGTAATACCACATCGTCATCAATATTTCATCAGATACCGTATCACAGACGGCAAAAAAACAAAACATTCTAGGGGTATTATTACTAATATACGTTATGTCGTGTAATTACGTGACTATTTTATACTTGTGTTTAACGGTGCGTGATATAAGAGACCAGAAGCTATGTTGTATAGGCCTAAATATATTTATCAAGGTTTATCCATTCATTTTTAAACAACTCATGGTATCAGCTAGCATGATTTCTTATTAGGAATAGCTAAGGAGGAAAAATTGAATGTACTTTAAGGCTTAAAAGCCCCCGGTTGAGCACACATCGCACCATTACAACATCTCAACCTCATTTCTTACCGGTACCACTTCTACTAATATGCTACTTTCACAATGTGCAACTTTACACGATTTATTATGTTCAGATATTTCAGCAGCTAAGTTTAGTTTTATCTTTGAAATAAACATGTCTTTAATTCAATTGATGGTTTATTATAGAAAACTACTACCCGTGTCTCATGTCCTCACATTTTCGTGAAAATATGTAGACCTTAAGAAAAGTGATTGACATCACATTTTCGGCGAAAAAAATCTATGCTGTATGTATTGATATGTAGTGGTATGTCGTAATTTTACATTTGATTTTATAGGTTTTAAGTATGAATTGTTGTTAGTGTTTTTAGATATTATCGTGCAGCTTATTTAAGAAATACCCTTTGAGGCGTGCTTTAAGTTTAAGTTAGACGTATTGTTTGTTCTGGTGCAACATTTAGACAAAATTGATATCAAATCCTTTGTTCGATATTGTTTATATATTATAGTTTTATTTATTGGTGCAATGAACAGTAATATTTCTGTTATTTTCTTATTATTTTCTTATTTCTTTTATGTTAATCAGCTTAAAATTAAAAAAAATATTTAGTCACCTTTGTATTGTTTAGTGTTTATTGCCCTTTTAATTTATACTGTTCATTACAATCACATAAAATAAGGGCAAATCATGTTACCGTTGTGTTAATATGGAATCCTTAGTCCCAGTGTAACTGATACACCACTCCACGTCAATTACTATTATGTTGTACTTATGGAAGCTCCACAAAAATACTTATTTAAGGAATAAACACGCTACAGTAATTTTATTTCCCTGCTGTTCAGTGCGACTATTCTTGATTCGGTGTATGTTAAACATTAAGTGGTTTGTCCACACGATTTTAAGCAACACGATACGAATAACAAATATTTACTCCTAGAGATTGGGTTGATGACATAAAATAAATGTAACGTGAATGGGAAAAGTTATGACGAATCAGCAATTCATATATATGAGTGTGAAAGCTAAATAATTTAGGTAAAATTAAAGTATTGCCTATTGATGGTTATTGAGTGATTAAACAAAGTCTTAAAGCAAAAGAGTGAAAACCACTTGAATGAAATGTTGGCAGTGATCATTCCCAAAAGAGTTAGGTTAAACTCGAAAAGGAGCGAAAATCCACTCCAAGTGTATACCTTTTCGCTTGAGCACCGTTTTGGGGGAGGGGTTTATAGGAAGAGGTCGATTATAATATTTACCTTTGAGGCAGATCCAGCAATATTTGTGGACCTTTGGATATGTGAAAGGGTGCAAACACACCCGTCGCACCCTTGCCTATACGGGCATGTGTGTACGTCTTGCACCCTTCATGTGCGACGTATATCAGTTCACCTCAGTATGACTGCCAAAGTTGTGAATCGCCATTAATTATGTCATTGAGTTGCAAACTACATTTGTTATTTCACATGGGCGTCATGTCCTTGTAATAGAAGCTTTCAAGTGATATATGGCACCAATCATGTGATATAGCTGATGGGCTGGGTAGTCAGGTGACTATTTCTATATCCTGACCGTTTACTAAGATTCTGAGCTACAAAGATTGATGTTAAGGATAATTAATAACCGCTTCCCCTGATCTGGTGCCGTAATTTCCTCATTTCTCTAAATACCATGATAAAAACAATGATAATTAATGTCTGAATATAAATACCTCAAATTTTTTCTCACAAATATGACAATTTCGGGCTCCTGAGCATTTACCTATATGGTGTCTATACAACTTTTTCCATGTACCAATGACTTGTCATTTACCAGAGAGCACTTCAAGTATCAAATTAAGACAATAAGATGGCTTCTTATCGTCGTAGTTATGCGGGTTAATCACTGTCAAGTTGTGCTTCATTTGCATATGAATGAAACAAGAATGAAAATGCTGGTTCGTTTATTTACGACTAGTTTGTCCTTGGCTTAAAGAGAGGTCACAACTGTCGTCACAACTGATGTTCCAACTACATATCAGATCATCAAAATATAAGTTCATATTGGATAGCATATCGAAGACAGCATAGCCTAATACAAGACTATTCGCGATGTGTGGTCAGTGTGGATCGACATTTTTTATTCACCTGCTATTGTTCACTCTTTTGATTGGTATGTATATTATCATCTATTCATAATTATCAATCGTTTACGTGCTTTTCGGAAATTAGATATTCATTGATATTCTAGAGGATGTGTTACGAAATACATTCGAAGCATCTATTTTACACGGAACAGCCAATTTCAAGATACATAACCCGGGGGTCACACCCACACTCGTCCAACAAAACGGCTAAAAGAGTTGTTTTTCTGCAAAATGAGGCGTAATTTTTAGAGTTAATATGTAAGCAAGAGGCGTAACTAGATATCGCCGTTTTTTGATTCCTTGCTGGAGGCAAAAGAAATCTATGCAATCATGATGACGTGTGTATGTGTGTATGTATGTATGTATGTGTGTGTGTGACGCCAGCTCGTAATCAAGCTAACTCAATTAGACACCAGTGGATTAGTATCATTCTTGGTGTGTGGGTCCGCCATGGTGAGCAGGGCAACCAGCTATACTTATTTTGACAAGATTTGGTTACATCTGGTGATATATGGGGATTATTATAATATTTAATAGTTTTTAAAACCTTGCACACATCCAAGCTGTTTTGATCTTTCAAAAGTAAAATATACCGAAATATATTATTGGATTACATATGCTATTTAGTTAAATAAATATTTAATTCAATTGAAGATATCTTTAATTGTTTTAAATATATCTTTACTTCGTTTAAGGATATCCGTAAATCACAAACTTAAAGATATCTTTAAGATAACGAGAGTTAGCTTTACTTTAGCTGAAGGTATATTTAATTAACTAAAGATATCTTTAATTTAAGATATTAATATAATTTAAGATTGGCATAACAGATACCTTTATTGGTATTAAAATATCTTTAATACCTTAAAAATATCTTTAATTCAATTGAAGATATTTTTAAATAAATGAAGGTATCCTTTAATAATTTAAGATATCTCTAAATATTGAATAAAAAGTAAAACGACTTGCAATACATAATAACCTGAACTTGATTGTGATCTCAGTGTTCAGGTTTCACATATCGTGGTCTGTCTGCCACCATCTAGATCTGTATCGGCCATGGCGGTTAATTCAGATAGCGTCGAGGTGGAAGCGGAAGTCTACATTTTTATTATCAGCCTATTAAAATATAGAACGAAATAAAGGATCTAAGCAGTCAATATTTCTGTTTTATTTCAACATTTTTGCAACACTGTCTCGTTTTATAATCTACACCTGGTGGTTATTTTAGATGACATGTGATAACATCCTGATCTATGGTCATCCAGAGTTCCTTCAGAAGTATCATTATCGATTCATCTACAAACATTCTGACAAATAATTATTCAAATTGTTAGTTATTGTAAGGTATATTGGTTTCCGAAACACATTAAGGTGAGGAAATATCGTAACATTCGACCTTCAATGAAATTTACCTAGACCAAATTACCAAGATCAATTTTCCTTATGTTGGTAACTCAAAGTTTTTTTCTCCTAGTCTACAATCTGATTATTCCTAACTTTAATTATGTATACTGAAAAAAAGGCC
>JAODAF010133797.1:0-10437 GCA_027574765.1 Molpadia intermedia | reverse complement strand
GTCTTGTTGAAATCAATTAATAACTCAAACCTTGCTGACAAATGAATCGAATCCTGTACTAGTGTGACTAGTGGATCACAATAACGACCATAAGAGTCATTATTCATCTCCGCACTCAGCATACGTTGTGATATATGATTCGGATTCGGAAAGTAATCTACACAAAATTTTATATGCCACATTATTGGGTGGGGGGATATCAGATATGCCGTCCCCCCCCACACTAAATATTGGGGGGGACATATCCCCCCTGGGCCCACCCATAAATCTGGCCCTGTAGTGAATGATCATGGATCATTGCGTAACTCTGACGTGGCTTACTACACATCTGTATACAATACATGCAGACGACACACAAAGCTTGTTTGACCTTGTGACAGCCTCTTTATATCCGAGGACTTTTCACCAGAAGAAGATAGTAATAGAACATTGCAATCTATAGTGTGAGAAGGGTCAGCAAAACTACAATAAAACATGTATTTTAACTGTTTTTGAGTGTCCAACTTGAACTTTATAATATTGAGGTCTTGGAAATGGATCTTTGCTATGCTTCTGAGGGCATTTACAATCATACTTCAGGCATGGATCCATGGGAAGTGTCGAGGGGCATGTGTCCCCCGTACAATAACCTGTTTGTCAGTGAATAATGTTTGGTTAATCAATATCTGGTTCTGGGAGGTTGAAAGCAACTAATAAGCTAGTAATACTGCTCTAGGGGACACGGTTTCCAGACAAAACTTATCAAAGTAACTGCATCTTTTTTAAAGTCTTAACAATTTCATCACAATTTCAAACTTACTTTACACTTTTAATTCTTTCAAAAGTACGGAAAACAAAAATAGCAGATAAGGAGAGAGCCTTGGTTGCCAAAAGAGCTCGGGATGAAGTACGAATATCCAGACAAAGTCAAGACCTAGATGGACTACATCTCGACGACTTACTACAGAGAAATGCTACCATCAACAAGTGAGTAAATCTGGTTGATCATCTTTTAGGGTGATAGGATGGGTGCCATGAACCAAAATTATAAATATTCTTAAATTGTCCAGCTAAATTATCTCTCCTTTAATCTATAACAAGGAGGGAGGGGACTACTCCTCATGCAGACTCCCCCCCCCCTCCTTCATGGAGTTGGGCATTTTAAACAGAACTTCCTCATTCGGATAACTGAGGTTCATACGCAAGGTTTGATAAGACGAAAAAATACTTCAAAGTGTTGATTGTTTCCTCTTAGGCTTTGTCTGTGGATGTAAGTATTTAGTTTGGAGCATGACACAACAGTTGAGCATTTCTGTTTGTATTCATAGGGTCCTGAAAATACATGTAGTAAGCTGTGTATGACTCAAGTGTGTTTGGGATCTATGTACTGTTTGTGGTGCTTTAGGCTTTTCCAAAATAAATTCATATAGCATGGCTCCAAAACAGATGTCTTTATAATCATCCTCAAGATGGATTGTGAAAATAATTATGTCACAGTTAACACTATCCAGTTAACTGCCATTACATGACTCAGTGAACACTTTTAATCAATAAACATACAACTGACTGGCCATGCTCCTAAACAAACACAAGGCAGGAGTACTGTCAGATAATATGTATTCATCTGTGTTTCATACTCGCATTGCTCAGATCAGTGCACAGCAACAAGATAGGATAGACAGGAAATATCCTATGGATACCCTGGACAGCTATTCCCGGTTTCTATTAATATCTTGTTGTCATGCATTGATCTTAGCGATGCGCGTATGGAATGCCGATGTACAGTACAATGGGCAATAGGGTTTATGGTCAGTGGGTATTAAATAAAAGGTATGAGCAGACTGCCTCAATCAGCTCAGAGGCATTAGCTGGGAATTAATGCTTTAATACATTTCTGGGTTTGGTCACCCGTCTGAAATAGTCAGTCTCTCTCTGGGCACTATGATTCTTCTCCCACACCGACCAGAGGCTCGCCATGCTGAATTTAGCAAAGCACCCGATACACATAATATCACCCAGTAATGCTTGGGTTATGTGATGATGTGTACTCAGTATTACTGACCTAGGTGTGTTATTTACAGTTTGCCGTTAATAGCCCTGTCTCGGTTATACTGCTATAGGCTAGGAATATCAGTGATGTATTCAAATGTCGACATCGAAATAGATTATTTTCCCCGGAAAAATAACAAATTTTCTGGGTGTCACATGACTTGCAAATGGCAAGCGCATTCTTCAACAATTACCTCAATGACATGAAACAGGGACTAAGTTATTACCATGGACTCCAAGAACAATCTCCGGGGAGTCTGCACATAATTCAGTTATCTCATTAAGAATGCACCCCAATTGCACACCTTATGTCATAAAACATTTGACAGTTTAATAGCATACTTTCAGTCAATGTATTAATTTTCTGAAAGATGTTATGTGTATCAGCTATAGGCAAACAGATGACCGACCAGGTTGACTGTGCGCTACATGAAGCACCTTTCTGGTTGAAAACATATAACTAACCACTCTCAATTTTTGTTGGCTTTGTAGAAATTCAAGTAAAGCCAGTTTATCCAAAAAACCTGCTTCGAGAAGTGACGTTATAACCTGGTACAAGCAAGATCAACTTCCGAAAGGAACAGGGCTTAGGAAAGGAACTAGAACACCAGAAGTATGGTTCCATGGTAAGAAAACATTATCCAAACAAAGAAAGGAAAAATCTTTCAGGCACTGGGTGCCAACACTAGTTAATACTAATGAGAAGCTAAACATGAAATTGAAAAACAATGGCAAAATATTTTTAATGTGAGAGATGAAAGTGCAAAAGTTAATTTGAAGGGCTGCTATTCTTGCATGCCTGTTTAATCCTCTGTCCGGCTGATTATCCAGCTATACTTGTCTGGTTGTGATATGGCTTTCATTTTGACAATGTTGGCTCCAGGTAGTAACACATTTTTTACAAAGTTATCAAAATAGGACACATCATAGGTTGAAAGAAGTATATTTGGTACAAAATTGAACAGTCAATTGGTTTCATATTGACAGATTTCATTCTCATTGATAGAGAGCACACATTCTTCCAAATTTTCAATGGTGGGTCCATCTTTTGGTCAAATATATATATATAAGTGGTTCAAATTAAGAGCACACAGTCTTGAATAAAAATATGAAACTAGGGATATAATGCAACCATTGATGGTTTCAGCATTCTAGTTATCACTTGTGCTACTGCCAAAAAATTTAATTTGCTATTGTTACATTTCATCATGAACATATTTTCAAATCTACACTATATTTATGAGCCATCTGGCAACATTGCTTATAAAGGTTTATTTTACTCCCTTCACTGGTATTTTACCATTGGCATTCCTAATTCCTACAGTGCAGCACTGGTGCCATCTATTGTTTTTCGTGAACCCTTCCTGTACCGGGCAGTATTGAGATTGCAAAACTGGATAGACAGTCTGCCAGATATCTAAAAAAATAGCGAGGCCCAACGAGGCATCCATAGGCTGTTGATGACATCATAGCAATCACTGGATATTTCCCTCACAGCCTTTGTAAAAACCTGGGCTACTAAGTTTGAGATGTGCGTAAAGATGTATCTGCCCTCCGCTCTCATGGACAGAATCTGTTGAGTCAATACAGTGACGGTTAACTAACTTAGCTTATTCTCCTGTTGGCCTAATTTGCATATCCATTTCTGATGAATATGCAGAAGTATACAGCAATATCAAATATAAACAGCATTTAAGGTTATAATAAGTTTTGTAAAACCTTCCAACCTTGTTTGGTAAAAGTTTCCAGTGGATATTTTTATATTCACCTATAGGTTGTATTAATAGAAACCAAGCTGCTGATCTTCTGCTGAACATGAGGGCTGGTTCCTTTCTTGTAAGACTCAGTGAAAAGGTATGGGGCTATGCCCTTTCATACAAAGATGACCAGAGGGTGAAGCATTTCCTTGTAGATGCATCCGGTTCAAATTATCAGTTCTTTGGGACGGACCAATATAGCCATAGATCACTAGGAGATCTAGTTAACTATCACAAGGTTGGTGCGATTCTTTTCATTGTATTTTTAAATTTTTGGTTCCTGGCTTAACAAAAGGAACCTATGCAAGTCAGGTTGGAGTGTGTGTGTATGTGTGCATGTGTCTATGACGCTTGCTTTGGTAAGCGATAACTCAACATGGGAAGTTTGGATTGAAGTCATATTTGGTGTGTAGATCCGCCATAGTGAGAATAAGTATCCTATTGTTTTTGGTGCCGATATCATGCATATTAATTAAGTTACTGGGTCAACGGTTAAAACCTTCAAATTGATGTATCTCCGCAAACGTAAGTTGGAATGTATCCAAACTTGGTATCACAAAGTTGGTGCAATTCTTTTCATTGTATTTTTAAATTTTTGGTTCTTTGCTTAACAAAAGGAACCTATGCAAGTCAGGTTGGAGTGTGTGTGTACATGTGTGTCTATGACGCTTGCTTTGGTAAGTGATAACTCAACATGGGAACATTGGATTGAAGTCATATTTGGTGTGTAGATCCGCCATAGTGAGAATAAGTGCCCTATTGTTTTTGGTGCTGATATCATGCATATTAATTAAGTTACTGGGTCAAAGGTTAAAACATTCAAATTGATGTATCTCCGCAAGGTAAGTTGGAATGTATCCAAAGTTTGTATGATGACAGGTATGTGTCCTTGTGGATTAAATTGAATATTTTGAGAGGAAGGGGCCCAAGAATTGCCTCTTCTTGTTTTGGGGCAAAATTATTGCCCAGACAAGGGGGGGGGGCTTGTTTCGTTTTGCCTGACTGAGGCAACATTTCTGCCCGATTATGGCAGGTTTCTGACCTACCGGGGGGCGCTTGTCCACCCCCCTCCTCCCCTTAAACTTTACGACAACATGCCTGCTTCATAATTTTCACTTTAATACCAAAACAGATTATTAAATACATGAATATTTATATTATTGTTTTTTCTTTGTAGGGAAAACCGATCACCATCACAGGACAGGAAATTCTGACCGAGGCCTGTGGACAGAGCTCACACCCACCTGACTACCAGGAGCTAATGTGACCAACTTCAGGTTCCATTAACATACCAAATCTGCTAAATTAGATTTCCAGAGTCATTATACATACTCTCCCCTTGACAAACACCAGACATATTGGTGCTTATAGTTCTGATGGGACTTTCTTGCCTGATTGCATAAAAACATAAAAAACTATTTATAGATTTCCACTACCTTAACAATATGGCCAACAGTAAATACACTAGTAGGGAACAAACCATATTCCAATGCTCATCTGACCCAATGTCCACCCACAGGAGAAATTACATGAATCTTCAACTTTAACAGAGGGGTGAATACTTAGGGCCCCAGGCACATTACCATACTTTTTGTGAGGTTGAGCACAATCCAATTTTGAAGGACATCTTTTTATATATTTTGGTTGGCAACAATTGCTTTGTACACTAATTTTTCATACATAGCTCATTTTGGGGATCCCCCGGTTCAATTTGGGGGACCCCTCATTCTTCTTGGTGTTTGAGAGCCAAGTTCTTAATGATGACAATGCAATGTCAGTACATGCACTTAGCCTTGATTTAAGAGATACCCAGTCAATTATTTGCTGCTGGATTATATGGCATTAAAAAATTTTACCTAATGATACTGCATATTTTAATTATAATAATTCAAAGGGGCATAGGCTGAACAAGTTTCTATAGTTTATAGTATACTGGTTTTACAGTTTTACTACACTGAAATATTTTTGTATCATTTTCTAAAATGATCTTGTCAAATTAAACTTCCAGAATGGAAGGTCCACCCACCTGTACAGACATTTGGTCTAGCCTATCACAACAGTACACATGCATCATTAATAAGTTGTCAACTTGGAATATTGACATAAACTTACAATCAAAGTGAGAATTAACCCATAGCCTAGCGTTTTGATTCTTTCAGCAACCGTATTAATAACCATAATGCATCTAGCAAATTGTTGGATGAATATTGAAGTGGTTGAATGCCTTAAAACTTTTTTTTACTTTTCAAAATTTGATCAAATTGTCACTTTCACAAATGCAATATTAGAAATATAGAAATCATGCGGCAAAAGGTTAAACAAAGAAAAATTCATTTAATTGCTTTCAATATTTTGATCTTACAACTCAACTCATATATGAGCTAGGGTTACTAAGGTTTTACTGCCAAAATTTTTCTGTGGTTTGTCACAGAATGTCATTTTAATAAAATTAATATATTTTGTACATTTATGAGAAAAGATGATTTATATCCCCAACTCCCATAAATTATTGACAATTTCTTACCCAAAGATTGTGGTAATATGACACTGAATCTAATATGCAAATTGATTTGTCTTTCACTTAATAATCAGCAATCAAGTTTTTAAGATTATGTATGGTTGCATTTTTTATTGCATAAACCAAAATAATTAATAAAAATATAGAATTTGGAATGATTCCAAAATGTAGGACATAATTTTGATACAGTTCATGTCAGTAGGAAGGAGAAGAGTTCAATAAGGCTTTAACCCTTTAAGTATAAGTATGACGTATTTAATCATGAATGCAGAGCTCATCATCGCTGGCACTGCTACCCAAAGTTTTTATCAGACAGGAAGTATTCCATGACCGTGATGTTGTCATGAATAGCCTATGATGCCACGTTTGTCCATGATGATTGAAACTGCTCCTTAAAGGGTTCAGATGGTAGTAAACTAAAAAAAACAACTTTTAGCTGTTTTGCGATTGATGACATAAATATTTCTGTTGTTAAACATAAGGATTTTATCTTCTTAGTGTCTTGTATGGTAAATGCTATTGAAGCAGTGAAACTAGAAGATTGCCATACGTAGATCCCACGTTGTACTGTAGAAAGGGCTCTGTACTTGGGTTAAAATTATGATAGTAAAGTATAAAACAATATCTATATGTTACACCATGATGACAGCAACATCTCCAGAATGACTGTTAAAAGAATTTTATCTGAGACTTCTTTATGTCATGGTTGGAAAGTGTCATAGAAATATGGATCGCACCTAAAGGTGCGGAATGTCTAATAACGAGGAACTCTAGTAGAGGAGGTGAAGTATCTAGTGGTTCGAGTTTTTAAAATAGTTTGAAAGGTTTGCATCAAGAAGATAGTCATGCAGGATGTTGAAATAACTTGACAAAAAATTAAAAATAAATATAAAAGAAAATATTGACATAAAAACTGCAAATCTCGGGAAATTTTAGTTTTGGTGTTTATTATATTGATAGGAACAAAGGAATGATTTTACTTTATGAATGATTCTTATTTTCCTGTATCTTCAGGCTTGCTAATGACATCTAATATATTATTGATTATCTACCAAGTGCCTCGTTCGCCTAGGCAATATGGCTATCGGTCAATTGTCATCTATTTTGTAAATTTACAGCTGTCAATCATTGCTCAAGATGCACATCTTTTCTTATCTTGCTCTTCTGACATAGATTTTAGTTTAATCAAATGCAAACAAGTTTAGCAACTCTTTCATCTGATGATCAGAAATTTATGATCTCTATACGCATATGTATTAGAGACCGGGTAAATTTGGCAGCAAACAGTGCCACCGAAACAATAGTCATTATTGAAAGCATGTCAGTATTCTCAAGAGTCTCTATCACTGATTATTCATACAAATGTGGACACCTGAAAGTGATGATTGTACAGTGTTTTCCAAGTTACATGGCTTGTAAGTGGAACACTCACACGACAATGCATACCTATGAAATTCATTGTGTGATAATTGGCCCTTTATAGAGATTTTCAAGTAATTTTGGGGCACTGCAATAAATTTGTCACATGGAAAACCTACAGTATTTATTTTTAAATTTTATTCGGCACCATTTTAGTATTTTTCAACTGATAATAAGTATTGATTTGACTAGCATGACTGTTAGTAGTGTGGGTAATGACATAGTTTTCTGAAAGCAAGGTGGACCTTAAGGGAACAGATACAGATCTTCTTAATAGTAAATAAACTTTGCATAAAAGTAACTTGAAGGAATTGGTTTGTGTGAAAATTATGGTGATTTGGCATTCCTGCAAGGTAAGTAAGCTCCAGGTGGTTTTCAAATTCCTCCTTAAGGTGGATTTGGAAAACAGTTATGTTCACAATTAATACATCTTGTCTCCAGAGTATTACCTTGACCATGCTCCTCAGCAAACACATGCTAGATGATGAGATAGGAGGACAATGGTTTCTTAGTTTTATGGTCAGTGAGCAGTCTAACCAGGGGTAAACTTTGTTTCAGCCGACTTTGAATGGTCATACAGAAATGCCATGCGTTCTGTTACAGGAGGAAACTTCCGCCTTTTGAGACTGTTCCCCAAAATATGGTTTTTAGCCTAATGTTCAAACATTAGAGAAATGTTTATCTCTGGAGAATGTTCCACTTATTACTGGTATTTCTTGGTCTATCCCAAAATATCTTCATTCGCTGATGGTAAATTTATCAGATAAATGGTATGTCCATTTAGGTTTTTTGTAAGATGAATGAAAATGAATACTAAGTCAATTCATTTTAAGTTATTGTAGAGGATAATTGTGTTCTGTTCCCTTACTAAAGGTCAAAACAAAAACAGGAATTATTTATACAGTGTAGTGTGTCATGGTAAAGTAATCTTTTGCCAACCTAAACAAGGGAAAAATCAGAAAATAATGGGGGGTGGGGTGTGGTGGAGGGTTGAGTGACGACATTTGAGTCATACGGTACAGGTTTTCAGTTCAACAACTTCTTTGGTTCCCTGTTGGGACCCCAAGGGCTTCCATCTTCCATACCAGGGGATATCATGCCCACGCTGCATGTATCACTCTCCCGCATTGACAGCCCATTAGGGAATGGAACCAATCTGTTTTGGTTTACATTGACTTGTCAGTTTGGCCCAATATTGACTTGTGCCCAATGGGTTTCCATATGAAGCCCAAGTGTGCTGGTCTGTCACAACACCCACAACTTTAAAAACCCATAGGGTCCAACATGAGTTGCAAATTTAAGACTGGGCCCATCTGGGTCCGCATATATTCATTTGAAGGGGAGTTAGCTTCCATCATGGTTTTCCATGTGGAACCCAAGTAAGTCCTAGTTTTGTATGTTCACACCAGACAATCCATAAGGGTCCCGGTGACTATTAGATCCAGTATGTCCTCTGACATCAGCCTGTACCCATGTATATATCATGGGTGCCACCAGACTTTTCAAGGGGGACTAAATAGTCAGTGTATAATAGCATCCCATAGTTCCAAGTGGGGGAGGGGGCTAGGGCTATATAGCTCAGTCGTCATCCGTCCTAAGTGGAATTCATGGAGAAAATGGGGTTGTCATTAAGCATCCTTTGTCTTCATTGTATAATGCTTACAGTAGCCAACTTTCCCAAGTGGGCCATCTAGCTTACATTTTGCTGGCCAGGATACAGGATTCTCAAAACTAGCATTTGTAACTGGTCAGTTTCATTGGTACAAGAAGTTATATTTAAAAATTGTTATTAAATATATTAATGTAATAAATATACATAAGGTGCCTTTAGAAGCCAATCAGTCATATGCAGTACTGTGGTATTTCAATATTTGATGACTTTCATGCTTTAAAACTTTCATTAATTATACTTACTGTGGCAATGTATTCCATTACATAATTTACCATTATGAATTCTTTAATAGATATGCTAGCCCCAATGCACTCTCTTTGTTCAGCTTTCTATCAAGTGGGAAGGTGGCTGGAATTTGTCCAGACCTAGCTAGCCCACTTAAATATTTGGACCTTCTTTAGTTTAAGGGGAGGGAGGGTAGGTGTTAGCATGTCTGATCCCATTTACAGCACTACAATATAGAGTTGTTTCATGTCATGTCAGATAGTGTATGTGGCCTTGCCCAGCAGCCGAAATGATGTGTGCAGCACTAAGCGTACAGGAATTATATAGCTGTTCTTGCACAAGGAAGTACTTTGCATGCGTATGTTCAAGCAAGAACATACGCTTAATGCAGTGTGTGCCTAACTGCCCGTCTGGCAAGTTAGGCGATGTGATGCCACTGCGGACCTATGTAGTCACTGGAATATTTTAATGGTTCAGATGCAGCCTGTTCTCATCAGAACCACAAAGAGGAAACAGGTTTTCACTAAAATAAAGATAATAACTTGATGGAATCTTTAAGGTTTTATTTAAAACTCAATCCAAGGAACACCATTTGCACTAAGTCATACAGCATTTAACCCATCCCATGGGTAAATGATTAACATTAAATCAATTAAAGCTTTTGAAAAGATGTTAACTTGTGCCAACTAACATTTAATTATGTTTAGAGCTACCCCCCCCCCCAACAAGTACCCTAAGACCCACACCATCTCCCCCCTCGGGGTCTCCCAGGGGCACTTTACTCAGGGTCTTAGATTTATAGCTAGACCCCCCTCCAA
>JAODAF010133686.1:349-10437 GCA_027574765.1 Molpadia intermedia | reverse complement strand
ATATCCGGAAACAGCCAACCGGTGTCTCTGATCACTGTTTTGGTTATTTTTAGCAAGATGTTTCAATAACTTATAAATGATTTTGGAGGAAACTTGGTGCATTGGTTAGGTATGGGTCAAGTATATCCAACTGATTACAGGGTGACGATGATCCGGGTCCAGCATGATATACGAGAAAGTTTATAGACTTTGGATTTGGAATACACAAACACTTATAAAATAGTTGGACTAAACTTGGTGGATGGGTTCGATCATCTTCGATGGTTCAGGGATGAGTATGACTTGGATTTCAGGGTCCTTGATTTATTGATGGATTTGAACGAAAGTTGGTAGATGGGCTGTATGGGTCAAGGATGAACTGATTACCTTGATATATTGATGGATTTGTATGGAACTTGGGTTGGATATGGGACAACAACAAGCTCATTATATTTTTTTGTATCAGATATCACTCTACTGAGTGTCCTTTCTATAGTCTTCAATGTTTTAGTTGGCGCCTGGTGGTCCTTCGAATTAATTCCGATGGGTATATTCGGGTTGCACCTGACAGTGCTGTAGTCTGATATACATCATTATGAGTACGAGGCTCATGAGTATATGAGTATGAATTATTGGTGTGAACATGAATATGACTACGGTATGCCTTGTATGACCATGAGTAGTACTTTAACCTGAGTACGAGTACCAACGTAGATAATGAGTACAATCTCACGCATTGAAATTTGATATAATATTATATGTCCAATATACATTATTTGCCTGTTACTCAGTTCACAGTATCAAACCGGTAATCATAAATTGATCAACACAAACTGTCTTGCTAAACCTGAGTTAGTAAATGTAAAGGAAATATTTTCTCGTGTCATTGAATCACCTTCATCATGAAAAGTGTGACCTTAGTTCAATCTTTCCTGCCATCGGTTAGGCCAATCTTGTTTATCTTACAACGTTTTTGACAACGTTTTTGAAAAAGCATCTATTTTTTCCCCTAAACGTGCTTGCAAAATATTGTTTAAAATGTGCCCTATAATGTCCTAGATTGCAGCATTTTACGTCTAAAATTGCCATTTTCCGGGGAGCATGCCGCACCCACTAGCCTAGCATACTCCACATACCGTGATAGTTTCACGCGCCTTCGGTTCATGCAACCCGGAGATAGTGACCACCAAAATTTGGTTCCCCCAATTTGACTGTGCTGTTTAAAATGTCTGGCGACGCCACGGCCCACCCACAAAGTCCTCGTTTCAAATTACTATACCTACGGCCCTGTCCACTACGGTACCTTACGGTGAAAACAATTGCAAAACAAGATAGTGAAACTGAGGTTTTGAAGAGGGTAGCAACGACCGAGTCACAGCAAGGCGCATAAACCCACTAGGCGGGGTCAGTTATCAACAAAACATTTCGGCACCTTGGGAGAGACTTCGGGCAAAAAAAGTAAAATTTATAGAACACACACACAACCAAGTAATCTCATTTCAATACAAAATGTAAAATAAACTAGAATATTAATACGTAAATCTTCCCTACTTAAAAAAAGTGCGGGTTGGCAGCATCAGCTCCGGATTATCTTTACATTTCGTCGAATTAAATCCTCTTGTACCGGGATCGAAGTTTCGAGTTGCGCAAGTTGGGTCGACCATCAGCAGGCTGCCAGGCTTGCCGTATGCCTACACGATTTGAACGGATTATCCCATCAGTTGAAATTTATATTTATAGTAGGAGGTCAATCTGACAGTTGGGCACTATTTCCTGTCACCGCCGTTAAGGAACAGAATGGTAATCGTGCAACAGTACAAGTTGAACAATTGTGAGTATTCTGTTTAAAGTCTTGATTTTATCACCGACCGTCATGCCTCAATAACCAGTGACTCTAGCTTCGTTTACGCGACAATAAATCGCTCTATGAAGAGCCAATGAAATGTCACACTGTGTACCGCTGTACCATATACTAAAGTACATAACCGAGTAGTAACCTGTGTGAATGCGATTGAATACAAGAAGAACACACACGTACATGGTGATATGATACTTTGTCAAACTTGCTGAAACAATCTGCCTACCTTTCGAGAGAGTATCCCCGATCGGATCGATTGTAAGATGTTGGTAGAAAATATGAAATCGGACAAGAAACCCGGTCAATATCCAGTGCAGTCGAGTATTGGTTTATGTTCAATAAGGAGGTTCTTTGCAGTATGCACACATTACGTGGCAATCGTGACACACCGTCTTGAAGCAAGTTAGATGAATATGTCGGGTAAGTGGCACGTTATTTCGTCCTTGAATTTAGTGTCATATTACAACGTGAACAGTATTTCATTTGTTGTTAAACTTCAGCCATCATGACTATTTTCGCGCCACATAACCTTACGCTAATCTACCGGTGTAGTCAGCGAGGATTCGAGGAAGCTAGCATTGATCACTGGGAGGGGGACTGGGGTGAATATTGGCGCTCCTTTCAAGGGTGCGTCTTTCATGCCATTCTGGCTACTACTGCATGCAAGCGCCTCAAAACACGGGGCTAAACCCCTCCCCTGGCCGAAATATTACTGTTTGTGTTTGCCGGAACCCCTAGCTCCGCTACTGGGTCTAGTAACCAGTCTCTCTCTAGTTTAAATACGAGTGTCGATATTGTGCCGTCATTAAACACGGGTGCTATAGGCTAGTCATACAGTATCGTAGACCTATTATTAGAGGAGGGTAGGAAGGGTCTCGTCGTTTTCGCTTAAGATTCTTCCATGATTTTATTAAGTTTCAGTATTTTAGGAAATGATTCAATCCGTCCGAGTCCAATCTGTGTCCATTGAATATAGTAACGCAGGTATACCCCCACACCTCTCCATAGCCACATATACAGAGATACTCTTGAGTATTTTGCTCCTTCTAGGGTAAGGTACGGTAAGGGGTGGGAGAGAGCCAATTCATGTTATGGTGGTGGGTTTTTAACTCACAATATAGCCTACTCCAAATATGTTACTTTGTGTCACTACGGTATTGGTGACGGGACACTGGTACTTCCCCGTGCCCCGCTACCTACACCGCTGTATGTGGAACCAAGATTGTTTAGACAGGCTGTGATTACAGTACCGGGCCTACATAAAATCCACGATACTCGTCACGGTATGTTCGGGTACACAACACTTGTACCTCCAGGTGTGGTTGACGACTATAGTGCCAGAACAAACCGATCACGTGGTAATATAGTACGAGAAGTTTATAAGGAATCGTACACTGTAATGTATATTCGGGTACACATGACAACACTTGTACCTCCCATGTGTGGTAAACAAACTGATCACGTGGTACTTTCATAGTACGAGAAGTTTGTACGGAATCGTTGAAGAGACATGTCTATATAAAATATATATAAAATAATAAATCATTGTCGATTTTTTTGGTGGTTTTCAGTTATTTGTCATTTTGGCGAGTTGTTTCATCTCGTGCACTGAAAACGTAACTTTTGATATATTTGTCATTTTGCTGAGTTGTTATAGTATATCTCGAGTTCAACCCACATGAAGTTCGAATAAGTTGGTCAAAATGACAATTTATAAGATTTGTGACGCGTTGTCAAGTTAGAATTACTTAACTTCTTTTCCATTATCATGTCCCTCCTACGCTTCCGTACTTTTAACTGTAGATAATGACTATTGTTGTCAAGGTTTAAGTTGCTTCCCACGCCGATGTTGTAGTAGCCCTATACCCCGTCCTGTTTGACAACATGGTATCCTGTACAAGCCTGCAGTATGAACGTGCCAGGCTTCATGCAGTATAAGAAAAAATCAAACAATAAAGAAACACACATGAACTTTGAATGTTTTGTTTGCTTTTGGTTTTGCCTACTACTGTATATACGTATAGAAATTCACGGCTTGTGTGGTACCGCCTATCAGCCTATACTGAATATGTATTTCCCTTACACGATTTATTGTGTACATAGTAATTTCTATGGCGCTAATGATCTCTCTACACATGATAGTACCACACGTATACGACACGATAGTATGGATGTATACGCGTGTATGTTACGATAGTATAATACGCAGGGGCGCAAAGCCCTGGGGGGGGGGTCTCAGAGGGGGCAGTCGCCCCAAACCAAATAGTGGGGGGGGGGAAAGGACCATAATTTCGCCCCAAAAATAAATAGACGAACAACCGTAACTTCTTACAGACAGTTCAATAACCCTGCGGATCGGTCTTGGCACGCCTCCTTCTTCCCGATTTTATGGAGAACTTGTAGTATCTGTCAAATATAATGTATATGCGATCGAATAAAGCTCCTGCATGATGGACAGTGCTCCTAAGCACATCAGATAGATCTCCAAATGTCAGCTTTCCTTTCGAGTTTCCGATCGCAATAACCAGTGCCTGTCCATCGATGATGATTGTTGCATCATTACTGAGCTCGCCACGTGTAAGTGTTGGTTGGCAAGAAACATCTGCCGTCAGAACTTCTGAGAGGATTGTCTGGGTGGATCTCCATTCATTTCTGTCAAAGAAATTGGGACTAGCAAGAGTTCATGACATAGGATTTCATCAAGGTTGATACTTCGTCCACCCTCAAAACCCTCAGAATTTTTGAAGTCTGGCATCATTTTGCTTTATGTCATGTCTCTAATATCTTCTAGTCTACATACTATTTTCTAAACAATAAGATTAAACTCAGAGAAACACAAATATATGACCTCATCGCCCAGCACTTCCCATCATAAAAAAATGTATATATGTAACTTTTGTTCACGGATGACATTACCCGGAAAATAGACTGCAACATGCGCAAAGGTAACTCTGGACTCCCTTATTTGATCAATGGACATGGGCCCACATGTTGATGTAGGAGCTAGGCTCCCTGGAATGCTCACCGTTGCAGGATGGATCTCATATATCTGTATAGCAAAATTTCACTAACATATGTTCCTTCCGAGAACAATTTCCTCCCCACCCCCTGTTGCAATCATTCCGCATCCGCTCCTGCACGTCCCACTTTCCGCTTTATTTGATCACTCAGTTAAGTTTTTAGTCTCACTAGAGGTCGCATGATAAATGGAATCTCCCCGGTCTCACCACTTACCAACAATAACTACCAACTGTATGTTGCTTGCATGTAGCAAAACTGCTACATGCATTAAGGTAATGTGATAAACGTATTTCAAAGGATAATTACGGTACATCGAAACAGCTTTGAAATATTACTTTATTATTTTAAATCAACATGTTTCTTTAATTTGTGTTTTTTTATTCTTTACTGAATAATATTTGGAAACACTAATTTACCGGTTTGGCAACTTCCTACTTTGCCTGAAGTAAGCAATCCAATGTCGTATTCGAGAGTATGTGATAGTAGACTCTAGACATGTAGGGTGTAGGGTCATGCATACTGGCATTACTATGCCTTAAAAAGTTCAGATGTTACTAAAAGTATATTTGTTGACTTTGTTGACATCAGTCCGAGAACACTGACATAAATATCCTATGGATGGATGAACATGATGATTCTCAAATGTGATCCCAGAATGGATGGCGATATGAGAAAAATAGTAATTTTCGATGGTGGCCATCTTGGATTCCAAAAAGGCCGCAATAAACACTCATTATATTACGGTTAAAAGAATGTATATGTTATCTGCGGTGATTTCCAAGTGTCTTAGAGCACGTTTGGTTGTGAATTACAACAATAAGAATATCAAAATAACCTCGATGGTAGCCATTTTGTTTTCCGCAAATTTGAGGGGCATAGAGTGCATGGAGAGGGTGACAGACAGCAAAAATGGATTCTGCGCCCCCAAATTATATTAAAAAAGTGGTATGTCAACTTTTCCTCCAAAATGCCTCTAGAAGTATGATTTTCCCAAAATCCGACCAGTCTAATACTTCAAGTTCGAATCTTACCACGCATATTTATCAAGATTCACTCACATACTCATTGAACGATGATATACGTAACCTCATATAGTGTCTGTTACCATTTCAACACATACGACGCGTTTGGCATTAATGTTTTCGAATGTTTTTAGTTCGTGAACTTATATGGTTTTACTGATTGAAATCACACGCCAAATAAGAATTAGAATTGAGTCACCAAACATGCCAAATGAATTATTATAGTATTTGACTGATGCTGATACTCATATAGCATAAATAAACTTTTCTTGTGTTGAGTTTAACCAATTGACCTCAAGTGATCTTTAACTTGTCATCAACAGTGAGTTCAATAGTGGGCTCCTTTGTACTCAAGAGATTATTCCAAGTTTCTATTATTGAGGTGGTCTGATTAAAAGTGTTTTAATTTGATTTCCGATTACCTCAATTGACCTTTCTTGTACTCATTTTAATGGACATTCCTACAAATCAAATATTAGATTAATCAAAGGTGACATTAATAAGTTTAGTATTGCATAAGATTACAGTTTTCTTCAAATTTGATGTTTACTTGATATTTCTTGTATTTATTAATTTGCATTGTTTCAAGTTGTCAATATTGGTTTATTTTGAGTACAGGATACAGGACAAGTTTGACCTCTACTCGACACATCTCTACCACATATCTATGTTAAACTGGGCTTGGTCGTGGTCTTAAAGCATTTTCCGTTAACTTAAAATGATTCCTATCAAACAATATGGTATTTGTACTGGATAATTGAGATACATACACTGTGCATTAATCCGATTATATGTGTGCGTGTTTATGTGTGTGCGTAACATATGTTGACCTAAATATTCTTTTACCTCGACTAAGCATATCTTAATGCCCAATATGAGGGACATACATACATAAAATATAATACAACCAACTTACCCCTCCTGCCAGATTACATCCTGTCAGGATGTTTACTTCATTAAAGGTTGTGGCATCGCCAGACAGTTTCAACTGGGGTCACAGCGTACGTGCCACAAGACTATGGGGCACGAATAGGGGTGCCATCATGTCCCATAACTGAAGGAGCATATGAAATCTGAACGCGTAGGACAGACTATTCAATTAATGTATAAGGGACGAGAGCACCTGCGCGCCAAGTTTCCGGTATAGGCCTAAGGGGTCCAAAATGAAGATGATATACAGGCATGATAAAGTCCGCCCTTTCTATGCTAGGTGTATTTGCCGAATGGTTCGAAGATGTTAAAATATGACCAACGTGTGTGTGTGTGTGTCTGTGAAACAAAAGCATGAGATGAGCGTACCGTGCATTTTCGCCTAATACGGTATTATATATTATTCAGTCCGTACGTGTCGGGTTCATCTCCCGTTTATGGATGCCAGTCGACTTCTTGATTCAGAGAATTTGCAAATATTGGTATGTAACGAAAACCAGCTCACACAGTTCGTTGAACCTAAAGTGGGCAATATGTATCTATTAATGTTGACGAAGATAAAAAGTTTCGGAAGGCTATGGAAAATTCCATCACCCCATTTCCGGAAATCTGGAAACTAGTCGAGAACATTAGAATGCTAACCGCACATGTTGATCACTGATGCGCAGTGCCTGGTATCGAGAAGACGTATAGTAGCCAACGTTAGAAAAACCGTGGGAGATATAACAGAATAAAAAAAACGTAGGAAAGCGTCGTATTTGGTAATGGAATAATAACATTTCAATTGGGAGAGTTTTGGGGACATGTATAGGGGCTTAGATTTTGTAGACGTGTAGGCAATTTAGTGTCGGCTGAACCCTTGAAAAGTAATATACTTGTTAACCGGGTACCGTTGGGTTAGGTTTACGGAAGATGCTACTACCAGTTCATTGGCTAGTCTAACAAACTAATATCGTCCTCCACTTCAAAAAGTGATATTTTGGTTAGATTTGTATAGATACTGTACAATCATGGACAATTTATGCTTTCTGTTAGGTTAATACTTTTCTGTGGTACTGTAAGAAATTAATATAATGATACATTTGCATTGTAATAAAACGTTAATAAAGCAGTAAATACATTCTACTTGCAACTGAAGGTCAACTACATGGTCTGATTTTTTATTACATGGATTATTATAAATAAGTAAATTAATTATTAATGGAAACATATTTTCTATCTTTATTGATTGGCATTGTTACTCTCCACAAGTTTCCACAAATGTGTACACTAACTAAGCGCAAACTCATTTAACAACGCCCAGCCTAAGGTATAGGTTGAAATTTCTTTATTTAAAGGGAGAGTTCGGGATAAAACTGGGCTTTTCGTAGTCCGGCATTTCGTAGCTTCTAAACCACAAATCAGTTGATTTAGCTCAATCACGTAACTGGTATAACCCACCTACTACAATAGCTATTCTACTTGCATGACCTGTCATAGAATCCAGATCAATTGGTAGGTTTGCTGTATAGATTTACATACCGTTTCCGGCGTTGATGAAAGCAGTTCATATGTGGTACACCTACTATTTGAGTTCTTCTTTCTTGCATCGGTTTGTCCCGATCTTCATGGCGGAAATGAACCGAACACTCTACACTGCTTTTGCGTTGACGGAGGGAGAAACTCTTCCAAGGAGACTCTCGGTTTGTCCACCCATTTCTTTCGCATTGATTATTTTTATTGGCAAGATAACGTAGCTAACCCCTTCCAGTTTATGCTTTGAGTGGCTTGGACAACTGTAAACCATGCAGGCAACAAGGTATTTCTTGTGTTATAAAGAAACATTATCTGTTAGCCAGCTGTGAAAATTCGTCAGCTTTGCCTATTTTTGTGTGCGGTTAATGTATGGCGTGAATAGGTAATGTAGTGGGTGTGTCGTACCCGTCATGTGATTCATATTAGGTGAGATGGTTTTACTTGATATAATTCAGTGTCGTTTTGTTAAAATCAAATACAATAATGGTTTTTAGTAGGGGTTATATATTATCCAGCACATATAAAAGCCCAGTTTCATGCTGAACTGTTCCTTTAACCAAAACGCCGATATGTTGAATTTGTATTTGACGCCAACATTGTTGTCGCATTCGTTTCGTATGTATGGTTCATCCTTCTTGTATACCAATCGGTTTCCAGTGTGCCAAACTGGATCATCGTCATAGCAATCACTGACATTCCCTTTATGCCTGCTTGAAACGTAACAGTTTTCAACCAGTTTCGAGTGCAAAAGTGGAACGACGGTAGCCCGAAAAGATCGACATGATGCTGATGACGTCATTGCAATTGCTGGACATTTTCCCGTGGGCCTGCTAAAAAAAACCGGGCTGCTACTTCTTTCGTGTATGCATTCTGCTCTCCACCATCGATAGAATCTGTCGAGTTGATCCAGAAACTAAGCCTCCGGTTGGCCCACACTCAAGTACTATAGCTACGGACTCCAAAAACCAGTAACGGTGTTGAACGGCAAAGCCCCTGTAGAGATAGGGTGGTGGAGGCTTCAGACATTTTGCAATATATATAATAAATCACGTCGCCTATATCATCATGAAGATATTATACAGTGGTATGTTTAAGTTCTAATTGTTTATTTTAACTTGTAAATATTTTTTTTATATAATTGTATAATAATGTAAATTTGTAAAGCGAAAAGTTAATAAACTGAAAGAAATTAAGTGCATACTTATAACTTGTACAGAGGCGAAACTTACAAAATAACTGTCAGAATCGTGAAGCATGTTTGGGTTTTTTATTGGCTATATACTTATACGAAATATGTCATTAAATGTAGTAGTATATAATGTTATATATCGTAAAAGAAATGAAACGAAAAGAACTAAAACATTGACGGACGATCACTTTGGAGTCGTCGAGGGTTTGTTGTAGAGAAAGGGATCACAAACAATGAACATATTGGGGGCACGTAGTCTATATGTAACCTGTTAATATAAAAAGAGAGATATGAAATATTCAAACAAGTTGCTCGCAAAGAAGAGGGGTCACACTCTGTTACAATTTATAATTTTTAATATTAAAGCCAGGCGTCTGGGGTAACTATGCATACCAGTGATGGGCACTGGCCATACCAGCAAATCACAATGTCATCAATATCAATTCCAGCCAAGTTCTCATTAGAATGGTTTTGTTTTACTTGTTCGCTAAACATGCCGTCCCGACCCATCTCACCCCCGCCCCTCCCTTCCTCTCACCCGACTTGACGCACTCATTGCCCGGACGATACCCCC
>JAODAF010133575.1:0-10437 GCA_027574765.1 Molpadia intermedia | reverse complement strand
AGTAACAACTTCTATTGATACCATGAATTCATTATTAAAATAATATTGGACAGGTTAAAGTGCATAATAATGAATTGACGTAACGTGACGTAACACTTACGTCAGAGGTTTTGTCTAATTTTATGAACTACCTCAAGGAAGAATAATGTGTAACAATGCATTACAACTTTACGATAGGCACATCCAATAGGGCCATTACGTGTACTTCCAATCCATTCCATAGTATTTTGCGTATACCTAAATAATCACAGACAATACCATTACAAAGATAATACAATCTGGAATGTTTAGGCCTCGCCTAATAACGTTATATACTCGAAGATGTATTACGAAGCACATTGTACCTCGTACCGAAAACTGCGTATTACAGCAAATATTTGCTTAAATCACCATTTATATATAAACATATACAAACGTAGTTATTACTTGCAATCGGCGATACGAATGATTCGAAAAATATGTTGAAAAATATTCAAACAATATCTTCAGCTGATTCTTATGCGAGTTTTGGGGAGATCTCCATTCTTACTTTCACTGTTTACTTGTATTGGCCTTAACGTAGAAAGTTTTGACAGAAAAATATAAACCTCTAATGAACTCAAGATGGCATTTGACATATTTTGAAGACAATGAAGATATTTGTCTTATATTATAAATGTATCCAATTTTACTTTTTACAAAATTTTACAAATTTGGTTTGAGTATCAGTCATTTGATTTTGTTTCCATATTATAGTAAGAGTTACAGTATAAGTGAAAATATTGGATTATTATGGTCTTCGATCTTACAGTTAGAGCTACACATGATATTACAGCTTTGATGTTCATTTTCTTCTACACTAAACTGTTTATTTTGGTGGGAAAAAAAACTAAATTGTCTATATACATAACATGTTTTGCTGGCTGCTGTTTTGAAATTAAAGTGGCACTGTGGCAAGTTTAAGAGGCCATAGGTAATTTGTCGTCGACTAGCGCAATTTGCCATTGACGGGCGCAATTTGCTATTGACGGGCACAATTTGCCATTGACGGGTGCAATTTGCATTGGGGCAATTTGCCATTCACGGGCGTAATTTTCCATTGACGGGTGCAATTTGCCATTGATTAGCGCAATTCACCAATGATGGGCGCAAGCTGCCATCGCCGGTCGCAATTTGCCATTGACGGCCGCCTTATGCCATTGACGGGCGAAATTTGCAGGGGAATGGCACGAGGTAAGGTAAAAAAGGTGTATAACAGCTAGTTTATGGGCTTTGGAATGATATAGGACCGGACCATCACTTTGGCCTACGTATTCTTACTCAGACTGTACATGTACTATATCATCATTCGTTAGTCACTAAAACGATCATGCTTTGGTTTCAAATATATCAATATATTCATGCTACCATTAAATTCCATGATACCACATACAATGCAAAATCAGATTATAATTTGCAAAGATATTGACATTTCCAGAATGTTACTTTTAGTACACATATGTTCAAGGCACTAACTTAGTTCTACGCATGCGCGAGTTTAAACGCCTCATGAATATTATAATGAGAAGGTGTGTATTTCTTCCGGGTTCAATTTTCGTGTATGAAAATGCTTATTTTTAAGGTTATGAAATCATAATTGCTGTAAATTCTGCATTATTCTAGTAAAATTTTATATTAATTCATGTAAATGCAAAGGTTTTAGTCCACAGGTACTTATAATTCGACTGAAATAGCCTTGTTTATTTACCTCTACCCCATTGCACGTTGTATGTCTCTCTCTTGAGTTTGCTTATTACGTCACGATGCGGGATATCCCATACGAAGTTTTTGTAAACAAATGTTGTGCTAGATACCATACGTTAGACTATGTTTCTCATAAATATTCATATATCTTTTGAATGACTTTATTTTATTTTTAGTTATTGAGATATGAATATTGATATATTTACCGCCTTAGGCAGCTGGAAATAAAGCCGCGTATATAGGCTATAACGTGTACGTGTATACGTACGTGTACGCAATTCGAGTTTTACCATGCTGTTTTAAAACTAAAGGGTGAAAGAAGTGAGACTGAGTCGGCGGAATATCGATGATGATACGAAAACTAAATATTAATATGTAATTATTTTCTAATAATCCTAGAATTAAATTAAATGAACGACATATGCCCCTACTATGGCCTGATAATTTACTCACGAAATAAGACAAAAGTGTCTCTGATCGAGGTACAGAGCATGCCATATGCCTAGCACTAGGCCTAGGGGCTTAGGCTGTAGTACTAGTAGTAACTAGTATACTAGCCTAGTACTATTATAGCCAAGGCTAGCCTAATGGCTACTTCTATTTCTATACTTAGTACTAGGCTAGGCCGAAGTAGTATTTGTAATAATTTACCCATGCTTCGCACATGGCTTTATCATTACAACAAGCTTGCCAGATAAGAACTAGGCTAGGCCTATATAGAATTAGTAGGCCTAATTCGTAATAAGATACGGTAACAACGTTTGTTCAAAACTGTAGGCTATGCCTATCATTATCAAATATCATTTCTGATCTAACTTCGGGTAGGTCGAGCTATTTACACTGGCCTAGGATTAGCATAGGCTAGGGTGTTTTAGCCATATCTTATTAATATTCATAACATTAAATCATTAATGTTACTGTTCGGCCTAGTAAAATAATTTTTACTATTATGCGAAAAAATAGGAAGTTATCCAATGGCCGTGGAACGATTTGGAAAGCATGGGGAAGTTGTGAGACCATTCAAGCGAAGCTTGTTGCCGGCCGTGTCAATATTTGCATGATGCAGGGTTGTGTCTGACTCTAAGGGTGGATGTGCCATGTTTGTGCCCTACCCCTCCCCCACCCCAGCTGATGGTGTAGGGTAACAGGCTTGATTCCCGGGCCGGGTTATATACCAAAGTCTATGCCAGCACAGTAATTATCCAGCCACCTTCATGGTGAGGTACAAAGAGGATATACCTTGTTTACAGACTTGTTGAAGGACTGTCAGTGCACAGGGGCGTCGTTCCAGTGGTTTGGGGTTGGCCCCTTCTCCTGTGCATTTTTAAGCATTTGAGGGGGGGGGGCAGATGTACCTTTTGTGTTCTCCATTATTTGTAGTTAACCACACACTTCTTTTTTACAGAAACATGTTCAACTCACAGCAACTTTGCATCTTCATTTATCAGATGGTAGGATATAAACAGTAGTGGTGCTCAAGAAAACAAATGAAAAGAAGTAAATATTGGATGTCAAAGCCAATCAGTATTGGACAAGATGTCATTCGTTGGTTGTTGGTGACGCTATGTGGTACACTAGTGCTGTTGTGCACCTGGCCTTGTCTGGATCCAGTGGGTCTTGATGACAGACTGCAGTATGGAGAGTTCATCTTTCAGGCCTCTTACATCCCTTTTAATTACATTGATTCTGGCATGAACAGACTCGCCACCCTGTTCCCCATGGAATCCAAGACCAACACGCCATTTTGTAATAAAAGGTACAACGTGATGTTCAAGGAGATGCATTTTGGGTGTGACACTCTCCCCATTGAAATGAACACGAAAATACTCCATATAGGCCTGAATAGACAGTTCTGAAAGAATAAATTAAAAAGGAGAATAAGTCAACAAGAAATAATTGGGATAGGTGCTCATAATATACAATCATGCACTTCATCCTCTCCGTTAACTTTCTCCCCATCCTACAGATTTCAGTGAACTTGTGAAGGCTTTGCTGCAAAAACTTAAGTAGTGTAAAAGTGAAAAGGCAATGACAGTATTCAAAAATACAAATGCCATAGAATGTACAGTATCGCATAAATTATTTGCTTCACAATTATAGTTTTGTCGTTTTACTTACCAAGCGCTTTAACATCTGTGTCGGTAAATACTGTGGCCTTGTTATAGTCATTGTGACAGGCGGCGAATAGTCGGAACAATAACTTGTATTTTGCTGCAACAGCCTTGGCATCACACACAAGTTGTGGGCACAACTGAGCTGTCTTTGTAACAATGCAATTTGTTAATCGCTCAATGTTTTCTTTCTGTTTGAGGAAAAAATATTTTGAAAAGCTCTATGAAATTTTAGTTCATTTTCTGATTGTAAAATTGTTTTTTATAAATTATGCCCATTGGTTGCCTGAAGTTTTTATTCTAAAAATACTCAAAGCCCTACCTTGAGGCATAGATGAACATGGTTTCCAATGAAGCTTTTGCCATGGTACACCTGACGGCAAACCTTAAATGTTTGTAGGGTGTCATCTAAGGCTCTGACCAATGGGCCTTTCTCCATCTGCACAATTTTGCCTTTAAGCAACTGTGCTTCCTTCAGCTAAAAAATAGAGAAAAATTAATATTAAATAATTAACTACTGTATCATAATCAAACAAACAAATCAACAAACAAAGTGATAATTTTTATACTATTACTCACAAGTTTTTCTTTCTCTGCTAGGTGATCCTGTATCATCCCGGCATAGATGCGGGCATTGTCCTCGTCATCATCTCCAATGCCGACTAGATGCTCAGTCAGCATAGACACAGAATCATCAAGATTTCTAGCTTGGTCTTCTAGCTTCTGAGACTTTATCCTTTGAAGGCAAGCCTTTCTAAAGTCTTCATTCATGTCCTCATGTCGTGTTGTGGCTGTTCCAATTATTTGTATGTCAATGTTATGACAGGCCAATTCGAGGGAATTGAAATGCTTGAGATATACCCCAAGGCTAATGTGTAGGCCGGGTATACAAACCTGTGACAAGAAAATTTATTACAATATTTGGATTGAAAAGACAAAAGAATGTTTAAAAGACAATTAACTATCAAACATATACATGAATGATTGACATTAGTGTTGCAACCTTGTATATATAGCGGATAATCATAACACAGATTTTTGCAATTCATGCTTTGCATGTAGGATACACGTACCTGATCAAGAGGGATACAGAATAGTGGATCTTCAATCACATTGTTGAAGAGCTTCATCCGGTTGGGCCGTGAACCATCTGTTCGATAGGCCTCCAGATCTCTCCTTAATGTACCAAGTGACCTAGCTGTTGCCCTTTCTGGAGGCACCTCCCCAATCTTCATATCTTGCTTGGTGATATGGCACCAAAGACAGCAGTGTCGTCCTGTGTGAAATATGCTACATGATATTAATATTTGATTGTGATGCTTATCGAAAAAGCATATTTATTGACATATTGTATGAAAGAAAACATTTATTTGTGAATATAACGTACCACTTGCGCCAGCCAGTCCATACATCCTGCACAGATACTCGTAATCTCCGAAGGCAAAGACCCTGTATTTTTTGCCTCTAAAAAATAAATACAAAATTTGAGTGAATGTATTTGAGTGAATCATTAAGCATATATACTGTACTACGTATATAACCTACTTTACTGTCAAATCATTGGCTAGCTCACCTCCAAGAAGAATCCTGTAATTCCTCAACTTGGCCACGAAGTCTTGACAATCCCAGTTTCAAGTTGTGTACGGAGTCACTTGCAGGGAACATGCAGACAACCACCGTATTTCTAGGGGCATTTGGAGTTGGCGTGTTGGCTATCTGAAACATCAGTTTAAAGGTGCCTCCACCTTTATCCCCTCCAATCTTTACCCAAACTTCATTATCTGGAATTACTCCATGTGAGTTCAGTAGGTTTAGGCTGAAAAAAAAATCAAATGTGAAATCCTGTTTCCCCAAAAATGTAACTCTTGTGAATGTTGTGATATACTTCTTTATTAAAACAATGTTGATACTTACTTTTTATAACCCTCTAACTGTTGCTCTATTTTGTCCTGGACACTTTTAACGGTCACACAGGGAGTACTCTGTATGCAGGTTCCTTCATTGTCCGTGAACAGAAATGGTAAGTTTTCACACACCATGTTCCCATTGATTATGTCTTCCTGCTGGCAACGCATTTTGTGTTCACTCTCTGTATAAACACCATGCTGCTTTAGCCATCTGTAAAATGAACAGTACTCCAATAATAAATATTTAATCCAATATTTTTTGTTTACAGTACCTACCATTATACTTTGAAATGAACTTGTTGCATTTATTTTGGGGGGATGGAACATCATAAAAAAAATACCTTTTAAGTTCTCTATTTTTCTTCCAAGATGAGCAAAGATCTGCCTTGAGTCCTAGGAATTCCCCACTTGGAATTAAGACCTTTTGTCTGTGAAGAGTGGCCAAGGACTCTTGAAGGTTGTTTGATTGAATTTCATCTATCATCTGGTTAGAGGGCTGCCCCTTGCTAATGATACTCCGGGTTGTGCTTAATACCTTGGTCCTACTTCTGACCGTTGCTTTTGTTGCAGTGGTAGATGAAATCCTTGGCTTTGGTATGTGTACTGCTGTTATTGGCTATGGAAAGAAAAATAAACTACATAGCCAAGTGAATGGGTTAAACAGAAATCAAGAAAGTATGTGCAATCACATCTATGTACACGTACATGAAGGGAGAACACATAGAGTACATGTGAGATCATAACTAATTATTGCTAATTACTGTTGTAAATTTCAAATTTTATTCTGACTTGTTCTACCTCTTATCATGCTGAGCCATTGACTAGAGGACACCTAAAATATTTTTAAATCATTGTGAACATCCAACTTATATTTCTTATTGTTCATGTCATCATCAGTCTTAATTCACATTAATGATCGGACACTAGCTCTCATATTTTGTGTAGCCCCATGTGTCATTTTATTTAAGCCTAAAAGAAGTGGGCGTTCTATAACGTTCTATAATTTTTCACATATTTAAAAAAAAAAATGAAAGGTCCTTCTCATCATCTTGCATGATAATAGTTAAAATACTGTACTTCTTGTACTTATACTGTATGTAGTATCTACAAATTGCATTTTTGAATTGTTAAATATATTTTAATTTTTCATACATTGTTGGATTTCTGCTTAATTGTTTACAATTACAAAGTTAGTCATAAAATCATTACTTCTACAAGCTGGTCTGTAATTTAGCACTTGTTTTATCTGTATATTAAACACAATCACTTTTAGAAATGTTTATTACAGGGGCGTATCAACCAGTGGGCCGACATACATTTCAGATAAAAAAAAACGGGTGATTATAATCTTCTGAGATTGAAATGACTACATATTAATTATTTCAATTTTTTATGATGTTACACCACCTAACCCCCCCCCTCCCTTGGGGGAGGGCCCCAGAGGGGGCTTTGGGCCCTCGTTGCTCTCGTTGTTTGGGCTTCCCCCTCACGATCGCCTTCTCCTTCACGATCAGCTTCCCATTTTGTGGGAACATGTATCTACCCCTGAACCGTGCGGCCCCCAACTTTTGAAACATTCCATACGCCCCTGGTTTATTATCAAATTTAAGTTTACTATTTGCTTCCATTTTTGGTATTTCAAATGAAATTTGTTAATTGTATCCTAGTTGAGTGCTTATTTGTAGCCATATCTTACATTTTCTATATTTCTACACATTCAAACTTACTTGGCCGCCTGTCCTGAATGAGACTGACAGTCCATCTTCTGACTGATGTAGCTTTGATTTTAGTATGTGGCTGCCGAGTCTCTCCATAGATTTTGTGAGGGGTGCATGGAGTGGGCGGGACAGGATGGAGTCAATTTCAGATGGGCTGTTGCAGTGATGCTCTTCCTGATCCTCCAAAGAGACAGTTGCATGACAGTTTTTGCATTCTGTACTTTGACTTAAAAAAGCCAATTCAAAATAACTCTTTGGTGAAGTAATGCCTTGTAATTTAATAGAAATTTGACATGTGAGGCATTTAAATTTTTGTGAGTCATGGAATTTTTCAGCCAAGCATTCCCTGCAATAAAGATGACCACATGGAGCTTCCAGTCCTTCTTTCAATACACTGTTACATATTGTACACACAAACTGATTATCAAGAAGGGTAAATCTCTCATCGTTGTTTACAATTACTGGTCCTGCTTGTATCTTTTGAAGAATGTCATCCGGATTGTCAGATTTGCGCTTTCGCCCAGCAGCCTTGTATTTTAGCGGTCTGCCACCTTGTGTTTGTATTTTGTATATATTGCATGTCCTGCATTCGCTTGTTCTTGGGTGAGGATCCCATGTTTTTGCATCTTGTATCTTTGGCTTGAAGGTTTTGTAGTAGCAGCAATTACAAATGTGTCTTGGATAAATGTCATTATCTTCCTTGGTACAATCAACATGATATGTGTTAATAATTTTCTGTACATAGTCTATGCACAACTTGGGGGGTGCTGTATGTTTTGCAAGCTGTGCACGTCTCCCACATAACCTGCACAGGCTGTTGAGTATCTCTTTGTGGTGATCAAGATTCATTATGAACTGTACAATTTGAAGCAAATAAAAGAATTAGCTTTTAATAATGAGAAGAACATTATTACTATTTTCTTAATTTTACTAACTATTGTATCATTATTGCAATTAGTACCCAGCCTATATGTGTGGGGAAGGCTGGGTCACCCATGCACACATGGTTCTGATAGGGCCGGGCCTTGAGAAGAGATCAATTAGGCCTAAGTTTAGGCCTATTAATTAGGTTAATTATTAAGCATTAATTAATACACTTTATTAGGACAAACATAGGCGTATAGGAATAAGTTTTCCAGGAGAGTTGAACCTATTACCCGAACCACTTACCCCCACTGAAAAAAATATACTTAAGTATGGTAGCCTATATATAATTTTTTTATTTTCTATGGAACATTTCCCCTGCCCATGCCCTCACTCAGCATCCAACAGCTTTGTGGACAAATCCCCCCCCCCAACCTCCCTGTGCCAAAATGTAACCCAGCCTATATGTGTGGGGAAGGCTGGGGCCTCAGCCTCCGCCTGATTGAAGTTAAACACATGGTTCTGATAGGGCCGTGCATCGAGAAGAGAGCAATTAGGCCTAAGTTTAGGCCTATTAATTAGGTATAATTATTAAGCATTAATTAATACACTTTTTATTAGGACAAACATAGGCGTATAGGAATAAGTTTTCCAGGAGAGTTGAACCTATTACCAGAACCACTTAACCCCACTGAAAAAAAATATACTGAAGTACAGTAGTCTATATTTTATTTTCTATGGAACATTTCCCCTGCCCATCCCCACGGCTAGCTTCCTACAGCTTTGTGGACAAATCCCCCCCCCCCCCACCTCCCTGCGCCATCTCAGTTGGTGCTCAGCAAAAGAGATTTGTAGCAGGGAAAAACCTGCATTGTTAAAAATGAGCAGTTCACCCTAGAATAACTAACTCTCCATTTAGGGCCTAGGCCTATAAATAATTAATGTGTTTATTTTCGTTTCGTGAACATGTACTGAGTACCCGACGATCGTCCGATACCAGTTCCACGAATTTTTAACTCTAATCTTGGACAATGGTTTTATTTATAAATAAATGAAGGCATTCACTAAACGTTGCATTAACGTGACAGTAATATGTATTCTAGGTTTAATAAAATATGTCGTGCCCTCCCAAAAACTTTCTACGAAATGTAGTACTTCAAAACACAATGCCTCTTTTAACATAATTTACTATGCTTACGTGAAGTGCTCTGTTCAATTTATTTCAAACACAACACCATATTCATTGCTGCGATATTTCGTGAATTTCGAAAACATCCGCCTAATACGTTCAGGAATGATATGTGTAGATGTTATGTACTTATTGGTTTTTCATTCATCGTTAATATTTCATATTTCCCGCTGTGATCGAAAGATTTGTGAATCGCCTCGAACGATCGGACCGGTAAACTGTATATCGTATTAGCGTCGGTAGCAACGAAATTATGTTGTTTACGTATGACGTTTGCATACACAAGTAGGCAACATGAATATTCATGAGCATAAACTAAGTTAGCACAATGCGTATTGTAACATAACATACGTGAGTACCGCCCAACTCATTAATATTCATGGATTATACCAATGACAAACACAATGAAAGGACTTTGATTTATTTGCAGATTATAATAATTTTGTTTTGTTTGTCATTGGCGGTATAACTTACGGTTTCGCAGGCATGGTCAATTGATGGTCTTTGGGGAGTCTTGAATTGCGTCAGGTTCTAGTTTCTTGCGGCAATGTCTTTCACCGGATGAGGCACGATATAGTTCCTACGGTATAGCCAGTTGCACACGTAACGGCTTACGGCTTGCGCAGGTTCGGGTACTGTTCGTACTCAACTTTCCTCTCGAAAAATCAATATGCTTTCCTTTGTTCAACAAGGCGAGGCGCAAGTACTTTCGTAAACATTCCTAATTAAATATTGACAAACTTATAATAAAACTTATAATTTGCAAATCATTCAAATTCCTTTCATTGTGTTTGTCTATGGTGGCATAACCATCATTCGTTATTCCATGATGGCGTTGCAGGATGAATGTATGGTATTTTGGCGTAGAGAGTTGGGTCAGGTTCTCGTTCAGCGCTGCAATGCCTTTCCAGTCCAGCTGGTACTCA
>JAODAF010133464.1:0-10438 GCA_027574765.1 Molpadia intermedia | reverse complement strand
TCCTCCTCCCCTTCATCCTCCTCCCCTTCATCCTCCTCCCCATCATCCTCCCCTCCATCATCCTCCCCTCTTTGTATTGCAATGGTGGATTGTCTTTAGACACCCAAGGTCAGTGGTAGTCATCTCCCAGGCGCCTATGCCGATACGATGAGATTGCTTGGTTAGAGGGAGTATTTAATTTCTGTTGTGTTTACTTCAATTTAGGGCTGACATTTATAATAATAATAATAATGACCCTAAATAAAATAGTATAATCATGTTATTAATGAATTTAAGTTTCATAAAAGCCTATTGAAATTTCAGTCACATTGTATTAGCCTACATAGTACATACTCCTTTCTTGTGTGCCTGCAGGTTTACGAACAGAATACGTGTGCCTGATCGTCCAAAATGTTGCAACGTGCAGTCTTGATGTGCTATGTAATTGCATACAGTGTCTGTATGAACATGATAACACAATATGTTGGATTGATATCTTACAAGATAAACAATGTCCGATATATGAAGGACTTTGAAGGGTTTGGTACAGTATTGCTATGTCGTGAAATATGTAACATTGCTATACACTTGAACGGGTGTTATGAAGGTAATAGTTTAGGCCCCATCCGGGGTCCCCTGTTAGAATGGATTTGGGACAGGGTCCTGACTACATGTATGGATTAAGTCACCCCCGTACTTCATCCCCTAATTTAGAACCCTGAAATTATAAATATTGGTCATACGTAATAGATGCCCTACCGGTATTGGTTTTGTAGATGGTAAACTATATATGATTCCCCTCCTCCCATGTTAACTTTAACACACATTGAATGCATATTTGCCCATACAAGTCTGTGTTAAACTAAACACCAGATATATCATTATATGCTCAGGTATCCGCACCAACGTGGTGTTAGTTTGATCTCTCTGGTATTTGTATAACACCCACCCATTGTAAATGTAATACACAGCTATAATGAGAACAACTATACTGGATTTTGCAGTGCACGATAATGACAAATATATTGTTATTCTTTGAACACTTTAAAATATAGATATGCATGCTACCTAAACATTACTCCATTCATTTCGGGAGTGCCAATGTGCGCGTGTAGCCGTGAAGGACAAAAACACGAAAGATCAACTAGTTCACTAAACATCCTCCACGCATGCGATCCCTTTCCCACCCCACCCCGCTCCCCGGCAAACGTTGTTTTTTCGGTGTTTGGGATTGGTTCTTTAATGACAAGGTTTTCTTTCCTGTGTTGACTTGAACTTAGCCGGAGGAATAATGATGTCAATGGTTTTATCGGGCGGCCTCTCATTAAACACCCCCATAAACATACCGTGTTGTAAATCCATCATTTCGCCGCCATTTGCTCTGCCGTTAAAATTGCCATTTGAGTTGAAGGAAGTTACGAGCCATATAGCACTGACGAGTGACGTATATTGCACCTTCACGTGAATTAGCCTACCCGGATAATTAAAGTTAGATGATCATACAATGACATTATAAAGGCCCATAGTCAGGCCCACTGAAAGTCCCTTACCTCTATCCTGAGGATTGGGAAACCCGAATACGAAGCATATATATATATATTACGGATAAATTATACAAATTAAGGAATATCGCGTATGTATATTTTGCAACTTGAGAATTCGACGCGATTCTTATTGGACTATTTGACAATTATAAATTGTTATTTTTATCTTGAACTTGTATATATGAACTTGTAAAGAGAATATACACTATTTCATATCAATATGACAATATGTCAAGGACGTTAATACAAACTTGGATTAGTGATGACGAAAGCAGCGAAAACATTTAGTATTTAAGGAGTAAATTATCATTTATTCCGATTTGCAATATGATCCGAGATTTTTAAATTTCGGTTGGGGTATGTTCCGTTCAATCGACCGTTTAGTTCTGTCATTCGGTTATTTTATGTGTTTTGTTTTTATTTATGTTTGGTTTGTTTATAACTCGATTGTGTGAGTGGGTTCCGTTCGGTCGTCCGTTCTTTCGTGTATTTGTTGTATTTATTTTTGTATCTGTGAATGAAACTATCTTTTAATTTGGCGTTCAGTGCCTCCTACTCTGTCTATCAGTGCTGATGTATAATTACGGTTTATCCTTTGACCTTTCCAAGAGACAATTACTGTTATTACTTTAAAAGCTTCTCAACATATGGAGCAGAGTAGCCGGTATCAACCAGAGTAGCTAAGAGCTGCTTTGTTGATAGACAAGATACTCGCCATGTTTTTTTCGCTCGTCGCCGTCTGATTTTAAGAGAGATTCCTCGACCAGCTGTTTCTGCTCATATTGTGAACGTACAGCTGCATAAAAGGTGAATTCAGTGGACTAACCTGATGGAAACTAATTGCGTTATGATTATAGTTTGGCCTACTTCATCAGCGAGAACGCTAATTGAGATATGAACTCAAACACCGAAAGTGTATGGAGTGATGACACTTAAAATGAAACAGCTGTCACAAAATGGATTGTCTCAATTGCAACATATACACACACACATATGGATGAACGCACGGACAAGAAACAGTACGGTATCGTACAGGAAGTTCATTGAAAGTGGGGAGATCCCAGGTGCGATCGAATTGAGATATACCTCACTGTACCACATGTACCGAAGAATTGAAGTAGACCCTATTTTGGCTCCATTTATTATTGATTTTTATATAATTTTTAACTCAGGCGTAGTGAGTTGTTGTGATCGTTCGGGTGAAATATTCATGAACCTATTAGATTTGCTCTCATTACTTCACCGCGTACATGATGGAGAATAATTTTGCAGTAGGTCTATAGTTTAATTGAGGGTTTCTGTGATATTTAAGTTCTTTCATTGTCATATTTCATATTGAGTCGTTAGAGGGCATTATTGAAATTCAGTAAAAACGCTACTCTTTTCGCAAATGTTAATGGACGACGGTATCTTGATATATAGGATGTTCATATAGTAAGTAGCGCATAAAGGTTGTTATGGGGTTTCGATATTTAAAAATATATATATAACTTGGTAACGATGCATATATTGATAAAGGTGATCAATGCCTCCCTAGGTTATTTTTTACGCTCTTTCTAATGAAGTACTTTTTACGTGTGTCTGTATAGTGTATGTGTGTCTGTTTGTATGTTATTGTGTGACCTTGATCTTTTAGACATGATATCTCATTAACAACACTCTGGATTGATCATATATTTGGTACATATGTTGGTCATGATTGCTAGATGTATGGTATGTGATGATTTAGGTGCAGGTCTCAAGTGAGTTGGGTTTATTGTAAAATTTCTTTAAATGTTGTTATATGTATAGTTTCTGTCAAAAGTCAGTAAACATCGACTGACAGTCCTTAACAGGTTTATTACCAACATATCTGAGCCAGACAATGTTCTAAAAAGAAAAGGAAAATATATAACATTCAAGTAAAATAATATAATTATATATATATAGTCATTCATTATATATATATATATAATTAATATTATAATTAACAATTAGATCTTGCAATATTACTTTAAGATTGTTTCCTATACCAAGATAGCCTTGATATATGAAAACAATAGAGTTAGTGGGAATCATATAGCTCCTCCGTGGCTTGAATGGAATTTGTAAAATAAACAGTGGAAACTGTACATATAGTGTTGACTGGAAAGCTAAGCAATATATAGAAAGCCTTGAATAATTAAAATTATGTTAGGTTATTTTAGCTCCAGGAATACAATTACAGTGCATTGTTGGCATATAGCTTAATATATATAATGATTCTATGTTCTAAATGTTCTAAATAACTAAATAACTATATTAACTATATTAACTATATTGTTTAATGATAAGGTTTATGTACTGTAATGATTAATGTCGCCTTTTGGATAATGCTATATTCATTCCTGATGAAAGCTTGATAGTTAATGCCAATAAATAACTGGTTGTTCAGTTTGTATCAGCTTTGTCGATATGCAACATTAAACAGTCTTTGTGAGTTTTGTACCGTCGGTACTTTTTTCAGAAAGTATATTGAGAGAACCTTTTTGTACGGTTGTAACTTTTGAACAAAAAAAAGCTTCTTAAAAACATTGGTCATATGTTTACATACAACAGCTTGACCAATTGGCTTATGAACCATACAGTTTCTGGTTTCACTTTCAATCAGGTTTTCACTTTGTTGGGGAAGTCCATTTGGAGCGCACAGCCGTAGATATGTTACCACTTTGCACACTAAAGTTACATATATCAGTATATGGAAGACTAAATGGTACCCCTTGTGCCTCCCGGGTACAGCCTTGAAGTATTCATTAATAGCAAAACTCGTTTACCATTGCAGGTTCGTGAGATGCCATCACACCTCGATGACCTTTTCGGAGCTAGATGGCTTTTAAGAGCATCTGTAGCCCATTTCTTTCAAGCATAAAATGACGAGCTTAAAATTGTCCAGTGACAAACGTAATCTAGTAGTAAGTGTAATAACATTGTCGAGTGTAATTTATGATAATATCAAGATCAAAGAAAGAAAGAGAAATCTATAGAATAATAAAAATCGGACATAGGTTCGACTGTCTCTGGGACGCGTTGATGTTTTAAGATTAATGTAAACGACCGTTCTACCTGTGACGGTCGTTCCGGTTTTTAACCTTTCAATCGGCACGGCGATCAGGGACGGAAGGAAGCGTGGCCATAAACATAAACTAGGCTACATAAAGACCTCCGTGTATTTATGAAAGTGACTTAGATATCGACAATGACTGAAACCAGCTTACTTGGCTGAACGTCCTTCAGAATACAGTTATGATATGAATGGCGGAGAAAGCATGCAGTTCATTCCTCCTTGTGTGCGTGGATAGTATACAACATACTGGTCACGGCGAGGGGGAAAAATTGTAGCAAGGCAAGGCAAGGAATCACAAAGTTTTGGCTGTCTCTTTGCTTATTCCGCCCATGGTCCGTTTTCGTTTCCGTCACCGTTCTTTTTGTTATTTATGCCGTTATATAGATTATGCATGACATAAGTATAGGCCTATATTCTTTTTACCGAAATAACACTTATTCAATGACCACATGATATTTCTTTGATGTTTTGTGAAGCTAATGTGTATTCTAACACCGTATGTGTATAATATCAATATCCTTCACATTCAACTCACACTTAATATAGCTCACGAGTGATAATAAAGAAAGAACACTTAAATGTGTGTCAATTGTGTTAATTTGAAAAGGCCAGCTGCAGAAGTCAAAATAGTCAAGAGTCAAGTCAAGAGTTCAAACCATCCGCCCTCTCACAAACACACCTGCGATATTGTTTGGGTATTGTTGCTTTTAGTGTATAACATACTGGTATTGTCAAACAATTCCACGCCGCTTGCCTTGTTGCAATTCGGAGATTAAATACAACTTAATAATGAAGTGTACCAAATCGTTCGTGTGAATTAGCAATTCGTAATGTTCGCAGCTTCAATCAATTAAACACATCGGTATCAAAAGCTTCATTTTGAGTTAATTACAAAGAAGGGCATTTATCAAGAATTTTGTAATAAATATAGCGTATACCAATTAATACATATAAAGTTGATTTAAATTGTTTTAAATAATTATTTAATTTTATATTTTGCAAACATGTGATGTCTGGGAAGAAAGGAGAACTTATTATATTATTATATTTTTAAATATATTTTAATAAATAAATCGGAATGATGTTCATTGAACTTAGTGGCGATGATGTGATCTTAAGTACATGATGGGGTAACATTAAATTACTAAATTACTAATAAGAATAAGTTTATATTGTAACTTTTTCGGTCTTTCTGTCTAGAAACTGGGTTCCAAATTGGCTCGTGGTTAAACCATATTTTCAACATTTTCCCCAGAAACGCAGATAACAAACAATTGTCCGGTATTGTTGTTTACTTTTACGATGAGTCACATTGTCAATATGTTTTGTTTCACATTTTTATTTGTCCAGTGAACTTGATTGATTGAGTTTGACTCAAATCAATAGTTTTGAAATGTGAGGTATTGATAATAATACAATAAAATCGATTTATAGTAAAACAAATTATCTGCGGGTTTTTAAATATTTCCCCCGCCATTATTACGGTATATTTTATATAAACAAACAAACACACAATACAACGAATAAGAATTTATATATCCATGCACTTCTGGTCTTTTTTTCACTATAAACTAAATTTCAAATCTTCGACCTTTAGAAATAATGATTTAATTATGTGTAACGTTAATAAAGGAATTTGGCCGAAACTCATCTCTACGAAGCATATTTTATCTTCAGTAATAAACGTAAATTCTAAATGAGAATAATCAATCACTTTTAGCAACATATATATATTTATCTATTTGTCTTCTCATATTTTCTTTCCGTCCATCTATGTTTTATAAAAATAATAATTGAATGAGTTGAAACTTACGAGTTTTTGGAGGATTTCTCTTGATTTTCATCCACTTGTACATGCCTGGCTCCCCCGTCGCTTGTCCGTTAGTTGAATTAGTGTCTTTACCGGCAGATACTGGTGACAAACTGTTAGTGCTTTCGGTCGGTCTAGCCGGTCTCTCGTTACCGATAGGGATACCATTCACCGAGTCTACAGCCCTTTGTTGCTCTCCGGTCTGACCCGCACTCTCGGCACATGGTGGAGGGGAGTCTAAGTTTGTTAATTGTGGCCGGTATGCACCGTTAAATTTGTGTCCATGTCTCATGGGTGACTGAGAGTCGATCTGTTTAGGCAGGGCGGAAAACTCCGATTCTACGCTACCATAATGCCCCGTGGTTGCGTTAGAATATGTAAAGGCAGTCCTGCTATATACATGAGCCGATAAGCTCCCATCGCTTGTGTTCAATTGTGGCTCATAAATCCTAGGGAATGCTTGATGTCTTCCTTCTCCATGAGTGTGGGCTTGTAAAGGATTAGTATACTCGCCTAGAACCCTCGAATCTAGCTGGTCCAAGGTATCATGGTATCGTTCATGCCCGTGGTAAAGCATGGTGCCTTGAGCCATTGCACCCACTCCGGTATATTCTAGGCCTCTGTTAGTTGTAAAAGCCTCCTGATGCCGATCATAATCGGTTGTATATGGCGCGTTAGCACTGACGGGACTACCTTTGTCCATTGTAAAAACGCACTGGTGTATTCATAGAAACAAAACCACACCAGGAATTCCCTTTTCTTTCACTGTTGCCGGTTCTTTTTTGTTTGAATATAACTTACAAAATACTATTTAGTTGATAAATGACTTGCTATTATAGAGAAGTTAGCACAGCGTATAGTGGATGCCTATATTAAGTCTATTCGAGACAGTACACGGTTGAATGCGGCTGTCCTGCGCACACGCGATACTGCCTGTAAACCAATGAAGTGGCCTGTTTTTGCTTAATGTTGACTAGTCTTCAAATATTATCTCCTAGTTCTATTTACGAAAGTGATAAGCTTTATTTTGCGCAGAACTGCTAATAGATAAGCAAAATAGCCAGATCATTGGCACGCGCCAGTAAAACTAACTATAGTCTCTATACTTTATAATAATTCGTGGAACAGGCACAATAAAAGAATAATTCATTCTTCATACACCAGTCTACATATAGGATCGGCTTAATTAACGCAACCGAGGACGACACTGACAACGAGTAGCAGACGAAAATAAATGAAAAGATTATTCCAATAAAAAAGATACATTGAGATTGACTTTTGTCCATTGTACTTTATAGCGTATACTTTATTTAGCTCGAGGGGGGAGGTGGGGAGAATCATAAAAAGCTCAGCAAAGGATTATATAAGCGCAATGAGCATCATCATCAGGTCAACGGCAGGGATTTAGGGGATTGAAAGATAACCTTCATTTCTTAACAACAATAAGTGAAAGGTTTTAACACTGTTAGAGTATATGATAGTGGATTAACTGAAATCAATATTTAGACGGTGAAAAATTGCTGGATGAGTTGGTGATATTATTATAGTATATAAAGATGGAACATAGGCGAACAAAGCGAAAGACATTTCCCCATGAGCTGGCCGGGCGTTGTTGTACAGGTGGCGTAGTTGCTTGAAAGTATGAGATAAGTGTATAGTCTATTCTGAAACCTTGAAATAAGAACAGTATAGTGCATGGGTGCACTGGTCGTTGTCCCTGATAAGAGGGCAGCGTCGTAATCATATGTTTATACCAACCGGTCAATGCGATTGCTGTGCTTTTGAAAAGGGAGATTTTAAATTGAAATTAACGGAAAACTTATGGACTAGTAGATCAGGGGATGTTGGGGATGAGGGGGAAGGGGGTATACACATGCGGCATCTGGCAACGTTTGCTCGTAGTGACGTTAGACCGTTGAGACTTTAAATGATGTCAGTGTTATCGACGTAAATTGAACATGTATTTGTTATATATGCAAAGCAACGTGATTTTAACGTTATTATGACAATGGGACAACCATGACTACAACGTCACACCCATTTGACGTTGAAACTTCATTTTATTGACGTAAATTTAAAATACATTGTGATTTTAATTGCTTTGCCTATATGACATTGAGACGACGCCTGGAATGTAAACCATATACTCGATAAAATCACAACAACTTTGGCGTTGAAAAGTTAACTTTATCGACGTCAATTTAACGTACATTGAGAAGAGGTGGGGCTCGTAGTGTGTGGACGGATGCCAATATAGTCAAATCAATTCTGGACAACACATACTACAAGTACATATCTTAATAATAGCATGTTTTCTTTGTAAAAATGGTTACAAGTGGTAAGTCTATTACAAACGCGGGACTAAAATTAAGCGGCGCTGGGAAGAGGGTAATGTAGGAGGAGAGAATAATACTCTATTGTCATTTTAAATCCTAACATATATTATCTTTATCCTATACATAATATACCAAACAACTTTAACTTTGTAATTTTTTAATTTTGCTAGAAATTTGATGCACTAGTAAATTGTGGACCACTGAGTCTTTAAATATATAATTCTATACATAAGCAACAGTACACATTTATCATATCGAGGATTGTATATAGCGCCATCAAATTTACGGAGTTACGCTATAGTTGGCGTTATATTCAATCTGTCAGACGGCCCTCATTGCCTAGGCTGTTGGGACTCGTGTTCGGGTTCCAGTGAGACTGCAGTTTTCTACTATGGCAGGTTTCACGCCTTATATATATATATATATATATATAATAGAATCACTACATTTTAAAATCTTGTTTCGACCGGTATCGGCGTGAATGGCTACTCCGATGATCCGATACCGATGATCGAGACAGAACATAAGACACGCATTATAGGGGGTTGGTGGGTGGACATGGCCACTCCTACGAAAATCGCTGCGAACGGATCACCCACTCGATGTTTTCCGTGATGTTACTGATGAACAATACAGAAATGATGTGTGTATGTGATTCTATCTCTTTCTTCTGTCTCAGTATAAACCATATAGGGACATATAACCCCAACTTATCGATCGCTAGTTCGCTACTATTGATCACCTGTGTTGTATGTCTATCGTTACGCTGTTTGTGTACAACCGATGTTACTTTACTCCCTTTGAATATAACCTGTCAATTTAAATGTCCATCAAATTATTTCTAATCTTATTGTTTACTTTCAAATCTCCATAAGCCACTCACAGACACTCAACACTATTAGTACCAACAATAAATGGCAAAGGCATTCCTGTAATTATCTTTATGAACGTGTCCTATCTATTTGCTATTCGGTTAACTAATTAACCAGCCCGTCCCACTAACTGACACCTCAATATATGTTATTAGTAATTGAACGTAGACTATCATTGTTTACTCAACTATTAATTCTTATAGGCGTAAAGTTATCAATGTAGAAAATATTTTGTCCGAAGTCCAAAATCACCACCACAACAAAATTATTTTGAAAGGCAGACTTCATTTTTGGCCAAGCTGGAAAAATGTTTGTATGACGATGAAACCATTTCAGTAATTAAAAATTCCTTAGCCATCCGGTAGACCGATATCCATTTAAAGATGACGTAATGTTTTCTGGAAATTGCCTCAAGCCGCATAGTAACTAAGGTGTGAGGCTGGGTTGCGTAACCACACATTCGTCATACTCAGTCCTTGCCATTCAGATATTTTTCGAACACACACAACAGCCAAAGGAAACACATTTTGTCGATTTTTTTGTAATATATAGATGCGCGCGCAAACACCATTTTATGCCGCCCATGAACATGTCCTCTCTATGCATGACATAACAATCATATATTATCCCGACCATAGTTCCTTCATACAGACACAGGAGTGACAAGGCAATGGTGGGGATCATCACGGGTTCAATTGGTTCATATGTATGACCATATGCCGGGAAAGAAGGCGCGTGAGGGGGGAGGGGGGGGGGGGAATTGACAGGGGACATTACTCTACGTTTTGTCTAACATAATACTCTGTTATTGTTAG